>BMAO01001817.1:0-77519 GCA_019973975.1 Trichonephila clavata | reverse complement strand
CGTTTATAGAATAAAGATTTGATGAAACCATCGGGATGCTGCACAAGTCTCAAATTAGAAAAAACCTTGCAAATTGCAAAGCATGTTAATAGGATTTGACAAGGTAATCACTGACGAATTTGGGAGACAGTTTGCTTCAAATAACACAAAACAACCAACGATATTTAATCAAAATTATAAATAAAAACTTTATTTAGGGAAAGAGTCGACCCGGGGGAAGTCTCTGATCTAAAATTCAGTAATTATTTCAGTAGTAGTAGTTAAGAAGTAGTAGAACAAATATATAACATTTAATAATTATCAATAAAATAAAAATAATATAAGTCAAAATTTAAAAAAAGTTTTAAATGTAACTGATATGCGCATTAGTAAATAAGTAGTTTAACAGCAATTTAATTTTGTTGAAATTCTTTCACTTTAGAACATCTGGTACAGACATAAATATAACCCTTATAAAATACAAGATATACTCATTAATGCTTGATTAATTAATTAAATTATGTTTGAGTAGATTTTTGAATTTAAATTGTTAATAAGCTATATTTTAGAAATCCCTCTGAATTTGCATTAATTTTTTCTTTAATATGAAATTTATTTATATCATATCTTGTGTAAATTATTTCATTAGTTTCAGTACTGAACACCTACTTAAAACAAAATACAAATATTCCGCGATTTTTCATATATCATGGTGATTTAAATTTTAACAGATCAAAATTATATATCTACTTTGAGCATTCAATCAAATAGGTAAAATGATCGACTTAGCACAACTATTCATATTTGTCTGAAAAAAACCTCTTATATTTTTGACTATATTTTCCAATTGGTTTGTATTAATATATAGCAAAAAAAAAAAAAAAAACTACAAGATAGTTATTGAAAATTGATCTCATAATTTTAAACCTCTGTAAAGGGACAAGGGTCACAGTTAAAATCATCTATCTCTCTTGTTCAATTCCTTCTATTAATTCACTCTCTCCCTATATATATTTATTTATATGTATGTCTTGTTCAAATTTTCAATTGTTTATTTAATACTTTCTATGCATCCATTCAAGCTCTAATAATTTTTTTAAACTTATAGTGAATGACACTTGATGTCAATACAGTTTTTTCAAATATTAATTCGTTAATTAAATTTTATTTTTTTAATTTTAAATTTATTCTGCGTTATTTCTGACAAAGTTACGAATACGTGCAACAGATGGCGCCAGTACGTTTTTCTAACAAAGTAGGAATTGACTTTAAAACAGTTTTGTATTTCTTGTTATAAATATTAATTTACATTAAATTATCCCTGTTTTGTATTTGAATATCGAAATTAATTCGATTACAGTGTAGTACATACACTTGCCTCCAAAAGTCTGCGTACAGACAATCATCTTACGTGTTTATGCTGTAATTACTATTAAAATCTCGCTTTAGAAAATCAAGATAGCTGTCGGGGATTCTTCAAAATTTCCTTATTCAAACAGCAGCAACAAATATTACCTTAACATAAAAAAACAAGAATGACCTTCAAATAATCACCAACCATCCGCGCCAAAAGTCTGCGCACACTTACAAAATAGAGCTTTTTAAGACCTTTAATTGTAAAATAATTGCAGTAAATCATGTTTTTAAGTAATTGTAAGCTTATTTTACAATTAATTTAGGATTTGCGATTTGAAAATTTTTGTGGTTCCATGGCAGGAATAGAGATCGATATATTTTATTGAAAGAAAAAATTATCAGAAATCTTAAAAAAGGAGGACATTTTTAAAGAAATTGCTGAAACTGTTAATAGCAGACATTCATTGATTCAAAAAAAATTCATAAACTACAAATCAACTGAAATTTTAACGTCCACGCCAAGGTCCGACCGCCCGTATGCAGTGTCACCTCGAGAATCTTGCTTTGTAATACGCTCTACAAAAATAAATCTAAGACTATAAGCTTCACAAACAGCTAAAAGTGTAGCTGAGACCTTTCAAAAAAGTTTGACTTTAACCACAATTCGAAGCGAACTGAAAAAGGTGACTATCATGGCTGAGAGTTGCACTCAAGAAACCATTCATCGCTCGAGTGAAAAGAGCTAAGAGCCTTTGCCAAAAAACATCTAAATAAGACACATAATTATTCGAAAAATGTAATATATTCAATTTAAAATATTTTTTTTTGTAATTTGGCATCAAAAACAACAAAAATATGCCTTCAAAAATTCCTGGACAGATCTTAAGAAAGAGAATTCTTTTTCGACTATCAAACATGGCGAAGGAGGCATAATGTTTGGGGGTGCATTGGAAGCCTTTCGGCTAGTAATCTGGAATTTATTGAATCAATAATGTACAAAATTGATTACTTTAACTTATTGAAGTAAAATATCAGGGAAAGTGCCGACAAATTTGCGGTGAGTGATGATTTTTACTTTCAGCGGCCCAAAGGTACCGAGCAAATGACTCCCATTGTAAAGCCGTGGCTGTTCTGACATGTCCCAAACAAATCCCGTAGGCCATCCTAGTCCCCAAACCAAAGCACAATACAGCCTTTATGGGATTTACTCGAGTGAATAATCAAGGAAAACGTAATAACATCCAAGAAAATGCTCAAATCTGCCATAGTAGAAGAATGGAACAAAATATCCACAGATGAGACAACTAAGCTAGTTAAATCCCCGCCAAATATTATGAAAGAGTTATAGAAAGAACGGAATAGCTTAAAAAGTATTAACTTTTAGTTACAATCCATTATCTAAAGGTTTTTCAAGTGTACGCAGACTTTTGGCGCACACGATTTGTGTCATTCTGAAGTTATAAATATTTGTATTATTTTATGTAATATTCAGGTGATTGTTGCTTATACTATTTGAATTAACGACGTTAGATGAATCAATAATAAATAGTGTTGATTCAGAAAGACTTCTTTTAATTAGCGATTTTTACATGAATATAAAAGATGATCGCCTGTATGCAGACTTTCGGAGGCAAGTGTATATGTATAAGAAACTACTTAATGGGACTCGGTACCCTAAAAAGGACCAAAATATCGTTATTTTTATTTAGTTGTATCATTTGTATTATAATATTTCGATTAATATATTACTTTTGTATGCCTGAAAATTAATTGAAAAAAACTTCAATTGAAAAATGTAAGCAAATAAATTAGGCAGTTCAAACACACACGCAAAAAAAAAAAAAAAAAAAACACTTTTTCGATCAAAAAGCTAAAAAAAGCTTTTTGAAAAAAAAAATGTACAGCCTCTGACAATAAAGTTCGGTGAATAGTCCTGTAATATTAACGCAGATGAAATATTAACGAAAGTCACCTTATGTCCTTTGAAATAGTCACCTGCCATAACTATTCACAGCTGAGATCTGCTACATATGTCCTGGAAACTTTGCAAGAAGTCTTTTTTTGGGGGATGGAGTTCAAAAGCCCCGTCACGTTTCGCTAGATGTTAGGAATATTGTCAATATCCATAACACGTTTTTCTCTCTCCTAAATTCTAGGTAACGATATGTCGAACGGATTCACTGTTAATTTGCAGTTCATCAGCTATCATGCGCATATTTAATTGACGATCCTAAGTGATTAATTTCCTCACTTTCTCAATGTTTTCGCCACTGACGGAGGTCAACAGTCTTCCGCTACGGGGGTTTCCAAAAACACTTTCCCTGCTTTTCGAAAACAGGCGAACCACTCATATACACACTTCTTGGACAGTCATTGATCTTAATAAACATGTACCAGGATCACATAAGTTTCTTTTGATGTCTTGCCAAGCTTAAAACAAAACTTTAAATTGATCTTTTGTTCGTTTATTTTCCTGTTTTCAGTTAAGAACCAACGTACCAAACAAACATTTTGTAAAACAAGTCTTACACGGATCACAAATGAGTCTCCAATGAACAATGGTGGGGACAGATGGTCAACACCTGCCTCTACGCATGTGCAGGGTTTTGTTCTGCCAGTGTTGCCAGATCAGCCATTCTGATTTCATTCGCCGAACTTTGTTGTGTCAGAGGTTGTATTTTAAAATAAGTAAGGGCCCAAACCCTTGTTTTATGATTTTGCAATCCTTTATAAGATCCGGTTTGGGCCCCAAAACCTGACTTTGCAGTGGGACCCTAATATTCTCCGTTACGCCACTGCTTACAGGACCATATGCTGTTCTAAAACGTGGACAAAAATACTTCCGATACGCTTATGTGTAGAAAGGAATGAATGCATCATCTTGATCGACAGAATTAAATCTGCTCACCTAATTGCAGACTCAACAGCTCCTATTCCAACGTTAGCTGTTAATAATTCTAGTGTACAATCATATTGATGTGTCTTGAAGTTCTGTCGTCGTGTTGTGTGAGCTGAAAGTGTCTTGACTAGGAGTAAGTACTTCTCTCAAGTACGGCAGGTCATATACATGCTGATAGGGGCATACATGCCCTACCAGCATGTAGGGGCATACATGCCAATACATGCATTATGATTCGGGGGTACCTTATTAAAAGGTCCTCTTTACTAAGGGATCTTAGTAAAAGAAGAATACAACAACGAGTTAGCTGCAAACTACTTGAGCATAATTGCATATCAATTGCACCCTTACATGCCAATTGGAAATGTAATCCTCCAGCAGAGCCATGCCTCCAGTCACAAGATCCGAACTGTGTTAGAGTTGTTAGAGAAACATTGTCATGAATTCCAATTAATGTTCTGCTCCCCTAAATCAGCGGATTTCCATCCGAAAGAGCACATTTGGGGTCTCATAGAAAGGCATTTCAGAGATCAAACACCTCCATGTCGGAATATTTCGACTTAGCGTAACTGTTGTTAAGATATTTGTGGTACTCCTGTCTCCTATCGTCTACCAAGAATTTGTGGTATCCATGTCAGGTGAGTTGCAGCTATTTTGCAGGCTAAGGAGACGCAATGTGATATTGAATAGGTGTTCATAATGTTTTAACCCTTAAGTGTATTTCTTTAACACATCAAAATTCTACGGAAAAAAATGCTTTATTGGAGACGAGAAAAGTAATGCTATTTCAATTTGGGTGAATTTCCTGAACCTCAATATGGAATTTTTTCTGATTTTTCTGCCTTTTGAGTTTAAAGATCATAAGCGAAAAATACTTTTTCAGATTTTATAAATTTAATAAAAATTAAAATAAAATTCCTGTATAATAAACTATTAATGGATGTATTCTGGAGAACTTGCTATGATGTGGCTGAAACTTTTCTGACAAATAAAATTTTTTTTTATAAAAACTATTTTTAAGAATAAATTTCTTTAAAACTCAAAAGAAAATTACGACAGGTCTTATTAGGTCTTATTTTTCCATACGAAATATAAATCAGAGGACATTAACAATGTCTAAATATAAATAAACCCGATAAAAATTTCTTTTATATTTAACTAGTACTAAACTTTTGATTCTTCTTTGTAAATGTCTTTCATAAAAAAATGTTTGCTTGCTTATAATCTGCAAATATTTCACATTTTGTTACAGACAATTTTTAATTTTGTAAAATAAAATGAATCCCTGAAACCAGCTATAAAATGGAATACATATTCAAAATTAGAATAAATATTTCTATACATATATATACTACTTTTAACTAAGTAAATTTTCACAGACATAGGTTACTGGTGCAAAAAAAATTGCCATGTTTGATTTTGTTTTATTCACAAAGTTGTTTACATTTCATGTATATCTGAAAATAAAAAAATATATCAATATAATTGATATATATTAAGAGCTCTTTTGTTAGCTATATATATTTCGAAATAAATTAAAGGGTAATTCATTTACTCTAAACAATTCAGCAAAAAATTTTCATTGTTATGTTACATTGTACTAACATCTAAGAATTAAAAAAAAAAAACACTGTTGCGAAACAATAAATATGTGTGTGTTGCAACTCAATAATGATTTTGAAAACATTTTTTCACTTATTTATTGTTTTGTGAGCAAAAAGTGAAGTTGAAATTTGTGATTGCAAAAAAAATCTTTTTTTAAAGTCGTTATTAACTTCGGAAAAAAGATGTCGGACGTGATTCTTATGTCAACGTTTGTTTTGCTGCATTCCTTGTGGTGCCTTTTTGAGATCTTTGGGCATTTTAATTTGCAATATTGTCTTCACTTGATCCCTTACTATATTTTCATTGAACTTCTCAAACTGAAGTCACATAATTTGAAAAGAGAAGTTCAAGAAGCTGATCAAGAAATGAATATCTCTCATGCGAATACACAACCGGAAGAAAAATTTGAAATTATAGCAGAAATTGCTGATAACGAATCGATCCAAACTTATGAAGATAATGAAATTAATACAACCAAAGAAGAAGAAAATATGTCAGGCATTTCTGCTATTAGTATTCACGAGAATATGGAAGCATTTTCAAGTGGAATGGATAAAACTAAGTCTTTTAAGAAATTCTCTCGCTTCACTCAACGAAGCATCATTTCTGGACCAACGGAGCAGACCTCAGCTCACTCCACTGAAACTACATTGGCTAAATATTCAAAATACGTGTTTTATGATGACAATGGAGAGAAGTTCATAATTAACAATGCCGAATTTGAAGAGGAAGAAAAAGAATTAACTGACATTTTTAATTCAAATTCGGAAATTTTGCCCAATAATCCATTTTATGAGAGGGGATCTTACAATGAAAATTATCATTTTCTTCCAATTCCTTTGAATGCTTCACCAGACAATTATACAGGGGAAGACTTTCAAGAAAATAATATGCCCAATAGTCTCAATAATGCGAATTTGGAAATCTTGCCCACTAATCCATTTTATGAGATGGCATCTTACAGTGAAGGTTATCATTTGAATCCAATTCCTTCGAATGCTTCATCGGGCAATTATACAGGTGAAGACTTTCAAGAAAATAATATGCCCAATAGTCCCAATAATGCGAATTTGGAAATCTTGCCCACTAATCCATTTTATGAGAGGGTATCTTACAGTGAAGATTATCATTTGAATCCAATTCCTTCGAATACTTCGCCGGATAATAGAACAGATGAAGATCTGCAAGAAAATGCTGTCGATTCTTCTCGAAAGGAAAAGGTTTTTAGAAAGGTGAAATCCTTTTTCAAGAAACTTCGAAATGGTAATTGCAATGGATTTGCATACAAAAGATTTAAATAATTATGCGAGTCACTTATGGCACTCTTAACAGAACACATTGCTGGTAAAATATAAAACATGACAATAGAATTGAAGAATATATCATGAAAACTGAATATCTCTTCAATCAAAATTTTAAAAAAAAAGCATTTTTTCACATAATTACTCGCTGGAGTGACACAGAAGTTACTTTAAAAGGCTTACATGTCGTCTGTAAAGATCTTCAAATGGGTTTCTAAGTCGTGTAATTTGAAACCTCAAGCGAAGGCCTGGACTATCAACGGCATTCAAATGTCGAGCGAAGGCCTGAACTTTTATCTTATACTAAGAATCTTAGCGAAGGCCTGTACTATTTAATCATTGTAATATTCCTAGCGAAGGCCTGGACTATTTAATCGTTATAATATTCTTAGCAAAGGCCTGGACTATTACCTGACATTGATATGTCAAGCAAAGGCCTGGACTATTTAATCATTATAATACTCGTAGCGAAGGCTTGGACTATTTAGTAGTTATAATATTCTTAGCGAAGGCCTGGACTTTTTAATCATTATAATATTCTTAGCGAAGGCCTGGACTATTACCTGACATTAATATGTCAAGCGAAGGCCTGGACAATTTAATTATTATAATACTCGTAGCGAAGGCTTGGACTATCACTTGGCATTAATATGTCAAGCGAAAAAGCCTGGACTTTTCACTAACAAATGACAAGTCATGTGAAGACCTGGACTACTTTCTGAAAATATGTCATGCAAAGGCCTTGTCTTCTATTTCATCACATTGACATCTCAAAGGTACACGTGAAAAATTACATTGTAACTTGTTTTAGAAAGTATGGAATGTTGTCTATGATTTACATCTACGAAAAATGTTTGAATTTTTGCATGATTTTTACATCATAAGAGAAATGCCCAACTGCTGTACGGTAATAACATCTTAGAAGAAGGTATAGAATGATAATTTATTGTAACATCTTGATAGAAGGTATGGATTTGCTACTGGAATTTCGTTGTGAGCTGCTACGTCTATGGCTGGATCCTCTGCTGCTGTGATATCTTCGTTGCACCCGATTTTAGTCATGTATATGAAGCGGACAAGTACGTGGCTGAAGTCATCAACTACTGGATGGAATTTTTTCCTGGGAATTCATCTACTGTTAAAAAGATTATTCCAATAGGTTTTGTTCTTCAACATATTTATCAATAGAAATATTTTACTACAATAGTGAAAATTATGTAATAGCCTTATTATTATAAGTAATTTCCAAATAAAATGTTTCGGCGTTCAATGCTTGGAATGTGTCATTTCATTTTGTGGTTCTTGAGAATTTTATAATTTGCTCGTTTTCTAAAATAATTACTCCTATTTTAAGTAACATGCTTTGGGAATGCACCAAAGTCACTCAAACAGACATATTAACAATTTTGTTTTTACAATATTTTTATTTAACACAAATAAAAAGAAAATAATTCTTCTTTTGCACAACTTATTCTGATTTAAATATTTACCAGACTATGCTTTAGCGGTGGTACATTAAAATATGTTTGGGGACGAGATTGATTTAAGAAAGGGAGTTAATTTAGCTTATTAGGTAAAATTAGTTTGATTTTTAAGACCTCTTTGTTTAGTAGGAATATGTTAACGACAGCCCATTGTGAGCTATTGAAAGGTACATGAAATTATTTTGTAAATATTACAACCTTCAAAAGGAATAGTGATTTAGAAATATTTTACATATTTAGATGATGGGGTGATGAAATTAAGAATTTTTACATATTACTTTCTATGAAATTTATGAAAACAGATCAATACATAATAAACACACAAAAAATTATGAACTTATTATGAAAATACTATACACTGTAAGACTAATTGTCAATTAGACAGATGAAGATGACTGATAAAAAGATTAGATTGATGAATTTGGTTGTAAGTATATTTACCACGGCTTGGTAAATTGTTAACGCGATTGACTCAAATTCTAAGAAAATTTTAGAATAGCAGTTTAGATTAAAGAATTCCAGCGATCTTAAAATCTTGTGACCTTACTATTCAGCTCTTAAGTTTCCGATAATCGCATGTTTACATCACTGTTCTTTTAAATCGATCCCTAATATCATGTTCAGTGAAAGATTTAGAACTGAATAAACTGTCAGTTCGCTGGATGACAAATAAAAGAGCTTGGGTTACAGCAGATGTCTTTACTAAAGGGTTTAATAAATGTTTTGTTATTTAAGTTAGACGCTCTATGAACGCTACATTTTTCGAGTTTAAAGTTCTTTTGATTATAGACAATGCCCTCGGAGAAAATTTGTTTTCTTCCGCCTAATTCTAACTCCTTGATACAACAGTTAAATCAATTCATAATTTCGAACCTTTTGAGGTGAACATTTAAATACATTTTGGGTAATTTCAGTGATGATGTCTGACAGTCATTGAACTATGATAGACATTTTTAACTAGGGATTTTATCAATCAAATTGCATCAGAACTAACTGAATTAAGACCGTCAACTTTAAAAAAAATGTTGGAAAGCTGTTTGGCCAGAATGTGCATCAAAAACAAAGATCCTGTTCTCCCTATTACAATCGAATTTCTCAACATCGCTACATTAGCCTAATATTAGATGATCTATCGTTTATAGATATCCATGATAGTTGTTAAAACCCTTAGAAAATATGAAACAATTGAAGTTGTCCCTGAGACTCTTTATCCCAACAAACAGAATGTTAAAAAGTGAAGAAGGTCCGGTTTTCTAATAGTAGATATAATCTTGAAATGGTCAGTAAGATGTGTAAACATTTTGTTTCATTTGATACTAATAGGGAACTAGTTGAGAAAATTCAACGTGATCTGAAGGCATTAATATGATCTTACACAAAATGATACACACAATGGCCAAGCCAAAACACAAACATACCAATTAATTACTGAATTCTTTCTTAAATCCACATAAATAACGGCACTATAGGAAGCAAGTCCAATTTTTTTTCAAGAGATTATAGATTTTATCAACGGAACGCGAAAACGGTAACTATGTCATTTTTATTGTGTGATAGCAGCAACACTAAAGTTTTTAGCAAATGTATTGTAACGATTACCACCACACAGGGCTTCTTTATAGATATAATCAGCACGTTCAAGGAACACCTGCACCCTTAAAATATTGAGCGAACTTGTCTTGGACATCGCCCCGGCAATCTTTGACACCACAAGGAATCCCCTTACTCCACCCACGAACCGGATGCAACTCGAGGATAAAGGGGCCAACCGCTTTGATCCCGACGCCTAGAGAGGGCAGAGGGAAACACAGTTGAAAACTTTCGTAGAGACGGGACTTGATCTCCTCCCTCACAAACAACAGAACTTGGACTCTAATAATTCTAAAAAATATGTTTTAATTACTTCAGTGTACATACTGTAATAAATAGCTGTGATGAAAATAAACTAAATATTTAAATTAATAAATTTCACGCTACCTTTATTTATCTCAAACGTCACAGTATGCGTTTTTTCTCAAAAAGTGACAATGAATAAAATATATATGCAATTCACATTTTTTAAATTTAACTAAAGCCACATTTAGTAATGTGAGATGTAAGATCAAAATCCAAAATAATCTACCTGGGCCTTTCTCATTAGAAAGAGGCCTACGTTCCCTACAACAGAAAGGAATTCCCTGGCCTGCCTCTATTGAACATAGCGTTAGAAAAGTGCATTAGAGACAGCAGATTAGACCGAAGAGGCACCTTGCGGTATAGGTCGCTGCAATTATTGGCCTAAGCAGATGATACAGATGTTATTGGAAGGTCTGGAAGGGCAGTCAAAAAGCATTTTCAGCTCTTGTATCTTCTTCAGCAAATGAAAGCCTTACTGTCAACGAGGATAAAACGAAATTATGGAAACCTCATCTTCCATGGTAAGTCCTTCTAACCCTTCGAGTTTTAATGGTTACACCGAAAAAGTTGATGAATTTATATACCTTGGCACAATAATTAAAATAAGAGCAGAAGTTGATTACAGAATCGAAATGGCAAATAAATGCTTTTATGGACGGAGAGACAATTAAGATCTAATTTAATCAGCCGCAAAACTAAATTTAGAACTTACAAAACACTAATATTACTTGTCTTGCTTTATGCAAGTGAAACATGGACCTTAAACAAAGATACATACGTATAACGCGCTCACTGGACAATTTTTTTTATTGAAAACATGTATAAAACCCCGTGCACCTTAAAGTATCACAGGGGCCCACAGAAGTAAGTATTAATCACACATTACAAAGAAAGAAGGGGAGGGGGGACGGGGTTATGAAGGATTACAAATATTTACAACACATTCACAGAACTTTAAAAGCACTACTGGTAGAAATAAGTTGGTGAAAATCCGGATATCAAGACTGGCTCTCAATCCATTTTGCTGTAAACTGAATACTTATTTTTAAAAAAATTTTTTTAATGTAATAGATATTGGATTTTTTGTTGAGTGTTAGCATGCATATTAACATTTTACTTATCTCACCAAAACTAATTAAATTGATGTCAAATCGATCCTTAAAGTTGTTCAAAACATCCTTAAGAATATTACGAAAAAAAAAAAAATTCAGGTAAAATTGTTAATGTTTGTAAAAGAAGTAACATTTTAAAATTTTCCAAATTTTCTTTAAAAAATTTAAGTTTTTAAAAATGTCTGAATAATAAAATTTTATCTCGTATCATTTTCTTGAATAGAAGCATTATATGAAATGCAAAATATAATTTTTAAATATACAAATAAAAAAAATGTTCAAAGGGTACAGAGTAATAAGTACTTAATAAATTAATCAAATAACTTGAGAATTTGTATGTATGTGAATTTCTATCTTTCAATATTCAATGCTTTCTTTCATCTGCGCAATGAAAAAATATAATTTTTAAAATGTTATAGAAATTAACGAAAAAACTCTTTAACGTTCTTATTTGATTAAAGAAATAAACAGAAGTTAAGTATTTTTTGACCAGTAGATTGCTGAATTATTTTAATTTATAAGTATGTGCAAACCACAGAACATTTGAGAAGTTAATCTGAAATTTTCTTTAAAAAATTAATATGGATAAAAAATTTCGTGATAAGTACATATTACTTACATGCGAGATGAAACTGCAAAATTTTTTTTCAAAAAAAAAAAAAATAATAATAATGAATATCTGCAAATAAAGATCGTAATGGTTAAATGGAAACAAGACTTAAAATTGAAAGAAAAATAAAAACTGGAAAAAAATTAATAAAAATCGTATAATAAAATATCAAGCAAAAAATTTATATAAAATGAACTTTATTCAGCTGTTATAAGAAATGCTGTAAAAATATTCTCAAAATTTCATTTTTATTATTAATAAAAAGAAATACACTGCTGGCCACCGTAAATGCAACACCAAGAAAGACAAGAGATAGCACAACAAAATTTATTTTGTAGATAACATGTTGGACAAGTATCAAATGAAAAAAATTTATAGACTTCTGTGAAGTGTGGTTCCTGCCAGAATCAGTGGCCAGAGTAGCCGCCATTGTTGGAGATCACCGCTGCCACACGTCTCGGCATTGATTCAAAGAGACTTTGGATGTGTTCTTGGGGTACAGTAGACCAAGCAGCTTCCACACGTTGCCAAAGTTGATCTGGTGTGGCAGCTGGGGGTGTAATCTGGGTCAATCATTGAGCAACCATGGACCACATGTTTTCTATCGGTGAAAGATCCGGACAGCGAGCCGGCCAGGGAAGCAATTCAATCTGGTGATTGACGAAGAACCTTTGGACAATGCGTGCCACGTGTGGTCGCGCATTATCCTGTTGAAATATGGCTGTGGCCAAGCCCTGAAGGTAAGGAAAGACAACTGGCTCCAACACCTCGGAGATGTAGCGCTGGCTGTTTAAAGTACCGGCAATGCGTACTAGAGGAGTGCGAGAGTGATATCCAATACCGCCCCATACCATAATACCCGGTGCAGAACCAGTGTGGCGGTACATAACGCAGCTGTTCAGCATCCTCTCTCCACGGTGTCTCCAGACTCGAATCCGACCATCGTGGTGTTGCAGACAGATGCATGACTCGTCAGTAAAGACAACTTCATTCCATTCTGCCGCCCACATCCTTCTTTCATCGCACCAGTGGCGGCGGAGACGTCTCTGGTTCTGCGTCAAGGGTAGACCAAGCAATAGACGTCTTGCGGACAGACTACTCTGCTGTAAACGGCGTCGAATGGTACGCGCAGACACTGAATGATGCGTTACAGACTCAATGTGCTGTGCCATGGTTCGTGATGTGACTGAGCGATCCGTCACTGCCATGCGCACAATTTGCCTGTCCTCACGTGAAGTGGTGCTCTGAGGTGGATGCGATCGACTACTTCGGTCCATCGTATCCTCCTGCATGCAACGATCATATATTCTCATTACAGTTGTTTGGTTTTGTCCAACACGACTACCGATTTCCCTGAAAGATAATCCACAATTTCGGTAGGCCACTCTATCCTTCCTTTGTCGAACTCGGATACTTGATCAAAAGCTGATCACTGTTTTCTACGAGACATAACTGATCGTTTTTTTGAAAAAAACACAAGAAAAACACAATTGCCGAACTTGAAATCGTCGAAATCTCCAAGCCTTAAATAGCGCTTTGAGTGGCGCCGCAGGCGTGCGTGATGTGTGTATGAGCTGAAATTCTAATCATTTGCATATCTCACCTCCGCTATTGCATGTTGTAAATTTCATGTTATTTGGTTGCTTCCTTCAGAGTGTTGCATTAACGGTGGCCAGCAGTGTAGCATTATATATAAGAAAGTTTTAATATAAAATCTAGTTTTAAAAGATATATTTTACCATAAGTAATAGTATTAATATTTAAAATACTTTTAATTTTTTCAACATTTTAGCTAAAATTTAATTTTTTCCTTTTTGTTTTAAAAGTGCGTCTTTTTTTAAAAAAATTATTTTACTATGCTTCAACTTAAGTATGAATAAAAAAAAATGTTTTTCCTTAAATATATTTTGAAAAAACTCTAAAAGATTTTGTAAGCAAAATAAAAACCTCCTTATATGGAGATTCTTTAGTAATGAATATTCCATTTTTAGTATATTTTTATCGTTTGCGAAAAGCGTATTTATAAATCGTGAATACTTTTTAATTCCATGTTAAGAAATAAAATTCGTCGGAAAATAAAATGTATGATTTATTTATAGCTCCAATTATCAGAATATTACTAGAAAGAAAATAAACACAGATAAAAAGTGTGTAGCATGCAAAATTAGTCTTAACAAAAAGCGACATATTTAAACGAATATTTGATTTTTTCGCAGTAAAATTGTGTTCTCTACAAAACGAATATCTTATTAAACCAGTATGCAAATGAGGCAGGAAAAAACTTAATGAAAAAAATAAATATCTTTTAGAGAGAGAGAGAGAGAGAGTATTCGCACATATTAATTTAAATAATTCTAGCTATTTCGAAGGTCAAATTGCGTTTTTGCAACGAAGAATGTCGACATTGAACTTCAGAAATTTTTTTAAGCAGTCTCGACTCTTCCAAATCAGTTCCCACACATTCGGTGCAACTCAAAGAAGTTTTCATACTTCAAAAGGCTTCTGATTAGTCTGCAGTACATTTCCAAGACATACAATAAACATTTTAGATTCAAATCGGTTCATTCTGTTCTCTTGACATGAAGACAGACAAAATAAACAGAATGAATTAAATGGGAATCAATTAAAAGTTCCAGATTTCGTGGCGCCTCAATGTTGGATTTCTATTTCGTAAAAGTATTTCATGCATATAGGATTGTTTTTAATTACAAAGTTTTTTTGAGTAACTCTGCAAAAATATTAATGTGCTTACATTATGCTATTATTTCTGCATGCATTATTCTGTTATGTATCGTAAAAATTGAAGAATTAAGAAACTTTTAAACTAAATAAAACATTACAAAATGAACAAAATTTAAACATTAGAAAGTATTGCATAAAAGTATTAAGAACTGCATACATTCCATTATATTTGCATTTATCATATTTATTGAATTTTCAAGGGTACTGTAACTTGATAAATATTGATTCGTGGCCGATGGGTCTTAATTCCTTGCCTGTTACACAACTTAGTTCGGCAACGCAAATGCTCCAATTTTGAAATGCCCGAGCTGAGTTCGGGCAAGTGAAAAATAGGTTTTTAAATTCCAAGAAGCCCAAACTCAGTTCGTATAATTCATAATATGGAATTAAACATTTTTCCAATACATGGCGATACTTTCCCGCGAAAAGTTCGTTAGTTTAGCAACGTTTGTCGGATTCTTGTAGTTTTGCAGTTCGTATATACCGCACTGTAAGAAATTTGTGAAATTCAAAGGATTTTGAGGGACATGGAGAATTCATGAAAGTTTATATAAATAATAATATTGTTGTGTATTAGTTTATTATGTTTATCTTCAAAATTATGTCATTAGATTTATTTTGCTATAATTTGTCCAACAATTATTGTACAAGTAATTCATTAACATTTCCAATACATGCTGAAATATTGAATATAAAAGTAATTTCGCTTAAAAATTTCTTTTTTTTAAAAATTTCTTTTTAACATTTTGATGTTGATTACAAAAAAAATTTCCATTTTTGACACGTTTTTCTGAAATATATTCCACAGCCAAGGTGTTAAGTTCATTTCTCGATTTCACCTAAAACCATGATATGGACTAATGAAAACCGGTAAATATTCTAACGCGTGTTGTAATTTTTTAAAAATGTTTTTTTGAAGTAAAAACTTTTTTAGCGGCGTTGGGCTCTCTTTGGTAGGGGAAAATCTTATGGGTTCGCGTCACCGACATGCTCTGACTGGCGCACGCGCAGTGTTCTGTTCGCCTAAGACACTTTTTGGATGGGTGAAATCTCGTGCGTTCGAGTCACCGACATGCTTATAGCAGTTTATCTGTAGCTATACAGCTGACGTATAGTGCTGTGTATATCTTGGAAATTGAATGAATTTAGTGAAAATTGAATGAATTTAGTCAAAATGCATCTTGTAATTTATGTAGTCTTCAACGCAGTTTGGTAATTAACATATTAATGTATTTAATTATAGATGGTGTGGACAGAAACACCGTGTAATCCAACCATGAAAATAGTGGACATTGCAGTTATTGCGAAAATAGTTAAGCGTCATGGAAAAGCATTTCTCGTGGTGGACAATACCTTCATGTCTCCTTACTTCCAGGTAAATTATATATTTCTTCAACTAAAAATATTATTTAATGTGTTTGGGGAATTTTTGAAAGAGGTGAATTATTCTATTGAATATACGCGTAAGATTTCAGTAGGATTTAATCTCAGAGATATTTTTGGAGTGAAAACTTTTTTAGCGGCTTTGGGCACTTTTTGGTAGGGGAAAACCTTATGGTTTCGCGTCACCGACATGCTCTGACTGGCGCATGCGCAGTATGCTGTTCGCCTTACACACATTTTGGATGGGTTAAATCTCGTGCGTTCGCGTCACCGACATGCTTATAGCAGTATATCTGTAGCTATACAGCTGGCGTATAGTGCTGTGTATATCTTATAAGTGAAATGCAATGAATTTAGTGAAAAGTTCAATGTGTATACACTGTGCATTGCTCATTGTGATTCCGAGAATGGGCAATACATATTAATGGTTGCCGTTTATATTTCGCCTGGAAAATCTATGAGACAGATACAACAATTTTTATTAGAAAATTTGATGATTTATACAAAAGGTCTGAAATACTCGAAAAAAGATTTGGAGAAAAATATATATATGATAATGTACCGATTATTTTAAGTGGAGACTTCAATAAAAACTTTTCAGATGATAAAAATCTACCACTAATTGAATTTCTAAATGAAACACTTAATTTAAATATGTCTAATGATCGAAAACTCAGTACTACAAAATATAAAACGACGATCGATGCGGCTTTTACGCGATACTTAGAGAAATTAGAATTAAACATTTTCCTTTCTTACTTTAGTTACCATAAGCCTATTGTATCTTTTTTAGAACAAAATGAAATAATTGAAAGTATAAAAAGTCTAAGTATTGTTGAAATGAATGATGACAATGATGCAAACAATTAAAATAATGTTAAAAATCAAGTACATTGAAATTTAAGTAAATAAAAATACTATCCATATAAATAATACGATTGTATATTAATTATTTCAATTGAATTGTATTTATATTTTGTCATGATCTTGTACAGCCCGTAATATATTTGAATAATAAAAAACCATATAAACGTGCATATAATTGTTGCTTGGAGTGTCAATAGATGTGAAAACCAGATTGATGTTGATAATTTTAATTCAAACATTATGAAATTTCAAATTTTAATACTAAAAGCTCTAAGTTTTCACTTCTATCGGCAGTCTCTATAACTGCCAATTTTTTTTCCTAATGGGGCTGCGAGTCTGTAGTTTAACCTTTGCAGACCTTGTACTTTTTAAAATATAAAATTAGGTTCTTATAAATTAAATTTCAGTTTTATTTTATTTAAAATATATAAACTGTTTGCATATGGCTTCAAAATATTATTATTATAGATAAAAATTGTAAAAAATAATATTCTTGAATTTAAAAAAAAAACTTAAATAAGCCCTCTTCCCCCGGAATGTGATTTATAATGATTTTAAATGGCTTCAAAATCATTTTTATGAACAATAATTGTAGTAGAATCTCTGATACTTAATCAATATATACTGAATAGGTCAACAAGTAGAATTAATGCGCGTTGTTTAATGGTTGAGCGGTGGCTATACCCATGAATTTGTGGCCAGCGTGTCATGAGTTCGAACCCAAGCGCTACAGAGAACCCGCCCTGCAGAGGGGCTGTCTTTCTGTGAACGGAATGTGGTACTTTGAAGAGGAAGTGGCACCTCAGTTGTCGTCCTCGTCACTTGATCGTGGTTCTAAATTCCGAGGTCCGTCGGAAATAGCTGTCTTTTTGCCACACAGTCGTTAACTAAAACTCACTCCAGTCTTGAGTAGCTTTATAAAATAAGCGAAATCAGGTACATATTTTGTCGATACGTAAAAAAATTACGTGTACAGCAAAATTGAAAACCCTATACATCAGCGGTTTTTAAACTTAAGTCTGCGGAATCCTGGGGGTCCGCACCGCTATTCTAGGGGTTCGCGGAATCTCTCATGGAACGTTGAGGTTTTCCTCTTTTACAGACTCTGAAAGGTCTCGTGAAAAAAATTGAAAAAAGTGCCATATTAGACTAGATCTCTTAATTATCCCCAATGAAAAAACTCTGTTAGAACTTGCAATTTGTGACCAAGAATATTAAATCGGGAAGCTCAAAATCTTGGGGGTCTGCGAGGTCACGCTAATACATAAAGGGGGCCATGGCGATCGAAAGTTTAAGAACCATTGTTATGCATATTTTGTTTTCTCACGACTTAAACGAACC
The DNA here is from genome assembly GCA_019973975.1 of Trichonephila clavata. Taxonomy (NCBI): domain Eukaryota; kingdom Metazoa; phylum Arthropoda; class Arachnida; order Araneae; family Nephilidae; genus Trichonephila; species Trichonephila clavata. The sequence continues at coordinate 58,944 of BMAO01001817.1, read as the reverse complement.
GTTTTAGAAGAAGAAGAAAAAAAGCGGGAAATTGGTATTATTTTTTTAGAATTTTTCTGCCTAAGACACAGAAAAAAAAACGAGCCTTACAGTAGTCGCATACGATGTGTAACATCTGACATGTTATCGTGGTAAATTCGCAATAGCAACTTAAATCCTGAAAAAAATGAATCAAGTAGGATTGGAAATAATTTTCTATGGAATAATTATATCTTTAATGAAAATTTTATTTAATTAACACAAGGAGTAATGCAAATTTTTATCAAAAATAATTATTCTTGTTCAATTTGGGGAAGAGCGGTAATGATAATTTATAACTAAAATATGACACATATACTTGTGTTTTCAAAGTATTTAAAAAATCGTTGAAAAACAGCGTCAATAACAGTACCACTGTTAGTTGTCGAAACATTTCGATTTGTGTTCATTTCGAGCTTGAGTTCATCATTCAAAAAGCTATGAGTGGCTCGGCTTCTAGCAATCTAAAGTTAACTTTAAAATCACCACTCAAAATCATGGGAAGCGACTGATAGTTTTTTTTTAAAAAAAAGAGCAGAACCACCTTTGGTATATGGTAAAAGTACAAAATGCAGGAAATCTTTAATTTTTTGAACCGTTTGATTCGGAGAAATGTATACGACCACCGAAATCACTGTTTGTCCATTTTCAAATAAGCATTTTGCCGCACATATGTCCTCAATATCTTGACTAACAATACCCAGTCCACTTGTTTGACGATAAGTAATATCCATATGTCGAGCCACAACATGTGAGTTGTTCTGTTTACGATAGATCGCAACACCAGCTGCTCTGTGGCCCGGTCATTTAAATTGTACGCAGCAATCGAAACACGTTCGTCATTGTCTAACCACGACTCTCCCTAAAGGACTTAGCTTCTTCTTGATCCTAAAGTGAGAAAACAAAAACAAAGATCCCACGGCCTAGACCGCAGGGGAGGGGGGGGCCGGAGCCCCTCCTAATGAAGGAGAGAAAACAGAACTTCACTGAATAGCGTGCGCTTCCCCAACTTCCTGTTGCGCCTTTCCGTCCTTTTCTCGAAATCACTCCCACAAATCTCCAGCAACCGAGAGGAAAGATGTTACACATCAAAAATCCCATTTCTAACTGTACAGCATTGACATTTTTTTATCTTGACAAACGATTTAAAATTATTCTCAAATACACAAGACTATAATTAAATTTGGTTTTTCTTTGAAAACAAATACTATTTTATTTCTGAAAAACTGCAGATTGTAAAGATATAGTTTTAATTAAAATAACCCTCCCCACACACATTTTTATGAATTATACGATCTGCTTCTAGTTCAGCCAAGTTCTTAGAATCATGAAAACTCTTCAATTCGAGGCTGGTATAATTGAATGTTAAATCTAACTCAACATCTAGAGATAACAAAATACGTGGTTACAATAAGTTAATACGGTAAGAACACACAAAGCCCACACCCTTTATCTCTTAAGGTAGGGTGGATTCAACTATTGAATTTACAGTATTTATTATATTGTGTGACACTATTCGAGTAGCCATCATGCAATTTATTAAAGTGGTCAACACAGTGAGGTGTGTCGCACTTCCGAATTTGTTGAACATCCGAGTTAACTCATGAAGATGGTCTGCAGAGAAAGGTGATCCTTTTTAGAAGTTTTGTTTTAAATTTGTATTTAATTATTAAATTGTTGTATTTTTATATCATTATACTGGCACATAAAATTTCTAAGAGATTTTTTTTTTTAAAATTTAACATTAAGAAAATTCACGCGCGGACTCAGATTGTCAAATTATGTAGATGAAAGTCGGGTATTATGGAATACCAAGTTTTTGGCTCTGTTTGTTGCTGCTAATGCGGGGAAAATTCTTCAACTACTGAAGAAAGACTCTCATGATGAATTGCAGTGAGAGTTGACCAGTTGTTGTTGTTGCCATACCATTGTCTACTGAGCAATATTTTTTTTTTGCGATTTTCAAAAGTTTTTGCCAGTAAGTTTTCAAACATTTTAACCTTCGAGTACACATGCAACTTAAACATTAAAGTTAAGCATAATGTGCACTAAAACAATTGTAGTTTGTAATACTGTGGTCGTTTTTTTAGCTGACAATGTTTTGTCTTTCAGTTTAAAGGTTCATTTCCAAGAGGACTTGTCGAGTACTATGGAATACCTAGTATTCCAAAATATCAGGTATTAGCAGAGAAAGTTTATATTTGTGACTTTTGTAAATAGATAAGAAACAGAAAAAGGACTTTCATTTATTTTTAAAAATATGGTTTTTATAGCTAAAAATAATTACGTTTTATGAAGTTTTAATTAAGATCTGTCCTGACTTATGCATCAGAGACTTGGTCATTGACTTTATGTGTTGAGTAAGCTTTGGGAATTTCCGAGCGAAAGATCTTAAGCTGTACTATAAGTGGGATCCAAGTGAATGGATCATGGAGAAGATCTAACTTAGAACTCTACAAAATTTACAAACAACCTGATATTGTAAAATTTGTCAAATTGCAAAGACTTAAATAGGCTGGTCATCTGGCTAGAATGAATGAAGATCCATAAGAAGTATTCCATAATACCAGGTATTAGCAGAGAAAGCTTATATTTGTGACTTTTGTAGATATAGACAAAACAGAAAAATGACTTCCATGTATTTTTAAAAATAGGGCTTTTGCAACTAAAAATAATTACGTTTTATGAAGTCTTAATTAAGAAAAATTCTGAATTATGCATCACGGACTTGGTTATTGACTTTACATGATGAGTAAGCTTTGGGAATTTCCGAGAGAAAGATCTTACGCTGTACTCTTAGTGGGATTCTAGTGAATGGATCATGGAAAAGAAGATCTTACTTAGAGCTCTACAAAGCTTACAAACAACCTGATATTACAAAATTTGTCAAATTACAGAGACTTGGCTGGTCATCTGGCTAGAATGAATGAAGATCATTGCTGTAAGAAAATCTTTCTGGCTAAGCCCATGGGAAATAGACCTTGGGTCAGACCCCCGTTAAGATGGATTAACTGTGTCAAAAAAGACCAAAACATTTTAAAGGTCAAAAAGTGGAAAACAATTGCCGAAACTAGAGATGCCTGGAGAAAACTTCTTTGGAAGGCCAGAGCCCACCCAGGGCTGTCGAGCCATTGAAGAAGAAGTCTTAATTAGTTTTCCAATGGTTTAAAGTACCTATTCCATATACCCTCCATTTATCATCTTTCTTTAAAAAATAAATTTTTTCAAAACAATCAAAAAAAAAAAATTATTTCTTTTGACAAGTGATAATTCCTTACAATCATTCATAGTACATGTCCATAATGATTTTGGTGATTTTTATCAAAAACCATTTAAGTTATTTTTAAAAACGTAAATGTGGTATTCCATAACACCTGACTCTCCTCTCACATTAAATCTTTGAAATTAAATACAACATATAAAAAGTCTTCCAAGCCTTTCAAGTAATTAAAATTTGTCACCATTTTTATATATTATAGTTTCTTTTTGCGACTTAAAATTTAACAATTAATTTTATAAACTCACTGTATTCATGTTGAAACTTAAGATACAAGGGGTGATCAAATGAAAAGGTACGAAACGACATAAAAATGAAACAGTTAAATATTTGCATATTCCGCCAAGGGAGAATGTAGCGAGACATCTCGGGATGCCATTGGAGACTCTGACTGGGATCGGATCATGCGCGGGTGCCCGCATGCGCAGGAGAGAGCAAAGGCTCTTATAAAAAGCGGCGTCCAAATGATGCGAGCACAGAATTACTCGAGCACAGAAAAAGCATTAACTCCGATGTGTACTGTGAGACACTCCGACGCCTACGCAGGTCCATCAAGAACAAAAGACCGGGGCTGCTCACGGAGGGTGTGGTTCTGCTCCATGATAACGCGCGTCCACACGTCTCCAGAGTCACACAAATGGAACTGGACAAGTTCCAATGGGAGACGTTGGACCATCCGTCCTACAGTCCGGACATGTCACCCTGCGATTTCCATGTGTTTGGTCCACTAAAGAAACACCTGAAAGGAAAGCGCTTCAACTCGGACGACGTACTCAAGGACACTGTGAAGGACTGGGTCTCGTCACAGCCACAGGAATTCTGGGAACAAGGAATCCTGCGGCTTGTTCATCAGTGGGATCGTTGTGCTCAGGCCTATGGTGTATATTTTGGAATAAAGTCTATATTTGTACCCACCGTGTCGTTTCGTACCTTTTCATTTGATCACCCCTTGTATAAATATTTGACACTTTTGCGTTTCTACATTGAATATTTAAAAAAGAACACGCATGCAAAAAAAGTTTTACCTTTTAAAAGTAATTTTTAAAAATAAAAACTTCAATATTTTTAATCGTGAACATTTTTTTTCAATATGTTATCAAATAATAAAAAAAAGGCACAAATTTTTAAAAATACCAAGCTTTTAACACATTTAGGACTCGCGTTGCGAAAACTCTTAACAAAAAATTCTAAACTTTTAAAAAATTTTCTGTATAAACTAAAATTTTAATTTAATTTTTCCTTTTTTAATTGTTGATTCTAAGCTAATTTTATTTTGAATTAGCAAGATTTTCACACTTTCAAAAGATTTTTTTTAAATTACTTTTTTTGTGTGTTATTTATAGTTAAATAAGTTTGAAAATCCAGTTTGGAGCAATTTTGAAAGCGCAGACTTGAGTCCTTAATAAATTAACACACACACAAAATCAACTGTAATTAAAAAAAAGTAGGAAAAAAGAAAAGAAAAGAATGTGAGACATATATTTTGAAAGATTTTTCTTAGTTAAATTTCTCAATTAATAATTTTTTTAGATACATATCAAATGTTTCGTTATTATTACAATTAACAACAACTGAAGATTAATTCAGTTCTTGGTATCCATGTTATTAATAACGCATTAAAAATATACAATATATTAAAAACTGAATTTTTTTAATAATAGGCTCAAATATTTTATGAAATGTAGATGTAATTAAATATAAAGTTTTGTTACACATAAAATCTTAATGTACTTTGAATCTTAAGTACATTTTTTCCGTATTCATGTTTTATTTTATGAGATACCATTTGAATAGTAAGAAATAAAGTGATACAGAAAAGTTGAATGAATTTGTTTTTTTCTTCCTTCGAAAAGGTATCAAATGAAAAACGATATTACTTAAAATAAACAACTCTAGCAAATATTTTCAAAAAAATCATGTGCAAGTTTTGTCAAAATGAAACTTTGTTTCCTTTTGGGGTCGTTTCGCATAGTTGATAAAAGTATTAATTTACAAAAAAAAAGTTTATTTATTTTTAATGGATGAAACGACATATTTCTCCCATGGAACGATGAAAAAAATAATAGCAAACGATATCGAAAACTCGTCTCGGAGAAAAATAATTTCCCTCATCACATTACCGCCACCGCTTTTGACGATAATATCAGTGATGACTGAAAACCCGTCGGGTTTCAGATTTCTCCGATAAAAACATTAAAAAAATAATAATAATAAAAATGGCATTTTATAGCTGATAACAAACAACAAACTGGAACTTATATCTCCGCATCACTCGGCAGAAAAATAAATAAATTAAAAAAAGAAGAAACAACAACAGGAGGGAAAAAAGATAAATCTAATATTTTACTTTGCTTTTTGGGAACGAGAAGTTCAGATTTTGTTCTAAACGATTTCTGCAAACGATTTGGGCACGTATCAAATTACAAACGACGATACGATACGATGCGAAGTGAAATAAAAACAAAACAAAACGAAGAGGAATCGAAATGAAGAAAAAAAAAACCGTTCCAATGAAAGCAATCGTTCTAATAACGCTTTGTCCTCGTACGTAATATCTTTTAAAGAATGATATTGGAGGCATGAGAGATAGGGGGGGGGGGGTAGTCCATTCATTACATTCTCGTTAAATGGAAGATTCCTTTCTTTTTATTTTCTTTCTTTGGTTCCATTCCTTTTGATATGATGTGATTATTTGGAATGGTCGCTGTTCTTTCGCAACCAGAAAAATTCGTTCAGATTACATCGTGATGTTTTTCATCGTGCAGATTCTCAATCATCACCTTGTTAACTGGAAATCGTTTCTTCCGCTTCACAGTTAAAATAGAGGCTAAGGACATCTCTTCGCTCACTTCAAGAACACCTTTTACTATCAGCAGTTAATACGGATTACCTCTAAAAGTAATGATAGCAGGTGTCTTCCGTCTCTATTTTGCAAGCCATTCGAATTACATGTAATGTACCATACACAGAAGATGAATCGTGGAATTATATGAATAATATTTTATATTGGCATGGCAATGTTTTTTGCAATCTAAATGAAGTTAAAAATGCCACTGTTCGACTCTCAATTTTTTCGATTAAAAAAAAACTAGTAATGTCTGTTTATAGTTATATCTCTCTTTCTAACGAAAATTTAGTAAATTTTAACCAAGAGAACGTAGTTTAGTCTTGAAAATATGATTTTTTTTCTTCATTGCAACTAAAATGTATAATATAACGAAAATTGACATTCGTATTTGTTCTTCTTTCGTTAAAATAGATTTCTGAAATTCTGGACAATTCAGATATTTCCTACTGTGCGCCAACCTTGTCCGCCAAACCAATCTACTAATGCGATTCAGCACGGTAGGAAATATTTCAAACAATACGATTTCCGCGGCATTGCATATAGAGTTAGGGGAAAGATGTTCAGAACACAGATTTAGAGTTTTATCATCTATTAATTTTGCATTATATAATTCAAGATACTTATTAACATAGAAAATAAACACTTCAAAATATAAGTATTTCTTCAACATATGTAATAAATGTCCAATTTTAATTATATTTATTATGTATCTTTTAAACATGTGTATTAAAATAAGAAGCGAACAACAAAAAAATGTAAGTTTCTCTTCAACATAGTTAAATAAAAAACAAGATATCAATCATTGGCATGGCCAAGTAATTTTAGCGCGCTTTTCACATGTTGTATTTTACAATAATGCAACAAATGAACTTTTTACTAATTGTGAAGATTTCCTCATTTTTGTGAAGATTTCCTCCAAAATGCAGGTAGATTTTTTTTAAAAAAAACTTTTTGCAAACAATAAATTTACTAGGTAAAATTTGAGAAAAATTTGTTGTAAACTAGCGAAATTCAGGAAAATTTGTAGGAAAATTCGGGAAAACTATGGGAAAATTTAAATATGATTCGGCTCATCTAGGGCACAAATGCGACCCAATGCCGAAAACCCGAGGTCTATTGGTTGCTTATTGGCTGAGAAAAAGGTACGACAAAATATGGAACGAAGACGAAATTTGCGTCCTAATAGCGCTTTTGTTCCACTACGTGAAAAACGCGCTAAAAACAATATTTTTAATACGAGTCTTGTTAGCACCGCTCTGCTTTATATCACTATATCAGGTGCATAATATTTGATTTTTCAATTTGTTACGATTCTGAATGTTCAGTTGTTAGAAAACTTTGAAGATACAAAATATTTTTCCTATGAGAAAAAATTTGCTCACGTAGATATGTAGAACTAAAAGCGGAAAGCATAGCACATGCAATTTACTTCTGACACTTAAGGTATGCGAATACGTTCGGAGGTGGCGTGGCTACAGCGGACGTGGTTGGAGCGGACACATAACATTTCGTGGTCTGAGCGGACACTTTGAAACTCCTCGTGGTTTGAGCGGACACATTTTCCCCCCACCTTAGAACAGATTCGATTACCGAATTACAAGGATAAATACATTTTTGCCAATCAAATTTAATTACTTGTATTAAATTGTTAAGATTTTTTTTGTGCGAATACATTTTAAACATAGCGAAATGTAATAGAAATAAAAACTTTCAGAGAAATATTTAAAAATTATGGAACTGTATTTTAGAGTCAAATAAATATTAGAACAGGCGCAGTTGCCATAAAATTAATTAGTTTCATTAATGTGAATAAAATTAAATACTAGAAGTAAAATACACAAGATACAAGTAGATAAAAGAAAAATAAATGCAAGTAAATAAATACTAACTAACCTTTATTATAAAGGCATAAATATCATTTACCATTGGATTTAGTCGAACCTAGTTAAAAAACTTAAAGATTTTAGATATTTTTCTAGATTGTTTGATGTTTTGAATTCTCTTAGAATGTTTTCAATTCTTTCATTCAATTAACACTTATTAGTTAAAATACTAAAAGAAAAAACACAAAAAGTGTCTTTTAATTTGAAATCCAGAGAATTAGGCGACCCTGAAATAAAAAGGGGAAAAAACATATGCAAAATTGAATGAAAGAATTGAAAACATCCTAAAAGAATTCGAAACACCAAACAATCTAGAAAAATATCTAAAATCTTTAAGTTTTGTAACTAGGTTCGACTAAATCCAATGGTAAATGATATTTATGCCTTTATAATAAAGGTTAGTTAGTATTTATTTTTCTTTTATCTACTTTTGTATCTTGTGTATTTTACTTCTAGTATTTAATTTTACTTACATTAATGAAACTAATTAATTTTATGGCAACTGCACCTGTTCTAATATTTATTTGACTCTAAAATACAGTTTTCCACAAAATTCTTGAAATTCGTTCATACCCTTCATTATATTGTTACTTACTATTAATTTTTAAATATTTCTCTGAAAGTTTTTATTTCTATTACATTTTGCTATGTTTAAAATGGATTCGCACTATAATATCTTAACAATTTAATACAGGTAATTAAATTTGATTGGCAAAAATGTATTTATCCTTGTAATTCGGTTATAGAATCTGTTCTAAGATGGGGGGGGGGAATGTGTCCGCTCAAACCATGATGAGTTTCGAAGTGTCCGCTCAGCCCACGAAATGTTAAGTGTCCGCTCCAACCACGTCCGCTGTAGCCACGCAACCCGTTTGGAGTCCTACTTTTAAAAAACATTCCTTAGAAAAAATCTTATACCATTTTTAACTTCAGTTTGTATGTAAATAAGCTATGCTTGAGTAATATTTATAACAAATGATTTAAACTTCAGAAAATTGGTAACTTTATAAGGATTATTGAAGAAATTTTAGGAACATTAATAAAATTCTACATGAAAATCTATTAATTCAATTTGTATAAATTTAATATCAAAATAATATCTAGGGTCTGTAGTAAAATCTTTTGGTTACAAATGTAAGTAAAAATTCCAGAGCTAGTTGCACAGCCAACAGAAGATATTTTTTTTTTTTTTGCAGCACCGTTACATAAATACTAGACCATAATTTAAAAACTATTCTTGTTATAATCATTGTGTTACTACCCGCCCTAGAAAACATTATAAGAAAAAATGGTACCAAGTTTTAAAGATATTTATCGGTAATGTTTTGAGTTATCATTTTTGAAATTTTCAGAATATACGGTGGGAAAAATCATTTTGAGAAAAATGCATTTTATAGTTTATACCTTCTGTTTGCTCATTTTTAATAAGTTTTTACTTTTTAGCTAATCTATTTTATTTTCTGAAAACTTTTACCACTGACAGAGAATGTCGTTTAAACTCTGTTTCTCAAATTTCATCAAGTTCTGCAAAATTTTTCAATGTTAATACACCAGTAGTCTCACGGAAATGTTTCAATATATCTAAGAATCTCTGCAGTCTCTTAAATTTTAATTCATGGACAACCCAAACACAAAGTCTTTCACAACACTAATTTTTCTTTTAAAACACATAGGACAACATTATAACGAAATCATATTATTTAAAAACCCTATGTCAAAAACAATATCTTTTCATTGTTTTCTAGAACATATGTAGGTTTTAAAAATTAATTAGCTTTTTGATTCACTCATATAGTTGGAATATGTAGTTAAATCGGTATTATTTTTTTCGTTCTCGGAAGCTGAAACTTTATTATGGTACCTTTTTTCTTTGTCCTGACGTTTCTAGAAATAACTTGTAAGGAATTTATATTCCTTCCCTAGATGTGTTGGAGGAACTAAATGATCAGACGACATGATGAACTTCAATTGTTTATTTGTCACAATATTCAACACAGACACAATAATACTCCAAGTAAGATAAATTTGAACAACTAGAGGACTAAGGTGAGACAAGATAACGTGGGGATAATATATACGCTCATTCAAATATATTTTTACGATAACTTATACAAAGCTTGTTTTAAAAAGTGCTCTCATAATTTAACGTTCTAACTTCTATTTGAAATAAGAGCACAGTATCTGAACTCTTGCAATCTTTTATACTTTTAGACGTGGCCTTAAACACTTCTCCAATAGTTGACTTAAGCACTTCTTCGAGATTACAACATCACGCGTCGTGCACTGTTTACGAATACGTATTACTGTCAATTTGCTTGCTTCTCATCTATTCACTTCACATCCAAGCTATCCTCACTTCACTTCAAATGTATCCTCACTTCACTAACACTCAAAACTCGCGAATCCAGAATATATATTTTAAACTTAATTTGAATAATCACGTTTTCCTGTCCTCGGAGAAAGTTGGTTGAAAGAATGCTGGCCCTAAAGGAATTCCCAAAGAGTTAGTGAAAGGACGCGTATAGATCCGTCACAAACTTTTACTTTTGTTATTTTTTCCATAATTATTAAAAAAATAATACGACCTAATAATTCACTGATATTCTATCAAATAAAAACTTTAATAAAAACTTTTAATATTTCTTTCCAGTGCGTCATTGGGGTTAGGATAGTGTTAATAACCTGTGTGTGGCCTGTGGAGATTGTAATATTTAAAGATAAAAATAGTTCAAGCCTTTAAAATATAAAGCCTAACCCGCACAATCATGAGGGCAAGGAAAGGGTTATAGGCTTTAGTGCGCATGTGTTGAGTTGCTTAACTGTTGTTATGACATTAAGACAATTTACAATTGTTTCTTGATTGACTAGCAATGTGTTTTAAACACACTACAAGAGTCATAACAATTATAAATACAATATAATAGAAAACTAAAAAAAAAACAATACTATGAATTACCAAAATACCGAGCCATATTGTGTAATAAGAATACAATGATATTCTTCTAACAATAGATGTGAAATTCTCGCAGTTTTTGTACTCTGTACGTTGATAATTACTTTTGAAACAAAATTACTTTATTAAGTATTACAAGCTATAAAAACTAAACTCAGTGGCTCAACAGCGTATGAAGGCCACAGCCTACTATGTGTGAAGTATTCATGACGGGCGCTGAGGTGCATGAGCAGATGTTCCTGACCAGTCTGACGCGAACCCCCAGTGTTTAGTTCCCAAGCAAGCTTGAAACTCATTTATTGGCCCACTGAAGGGAGAAAGGCCTGAGTCGACCTTGCCCAGTTCGGGATTTGAGCCCCGGACCTGTAGCATTGGAAGCGTGATACACTGCCCCCGGGCTTCATACAAGCTATAAGCTTAAAAAAGAAATATAAAAGGAAATCAATTCTGAAAATAAAAATGGGAAATTGCCTCGAAAGCCCAGATTTCCCGTGCCATTCCCTGAGATCTCACCCAAATATCACACACATATATTAAGTATTTTCTCCTCAATTATTAATACTTATTTACCTCTAACTTAACTCAGTTGCTCAACAGCCCATAAGGGCCACGGCCGACTGCTCCCATATCAGTATACGTGACCTAGGGCCCTGAGGTGCCTGAACAGAAATTCCGGTCAGGTGGTCAGTCTGGCGCGAAACCCCCTGCGTTAAGTTCACAAGCAAGCTTGGATCGACCCACTGAAGGGATGAAAGGCTGAGTCGACCTTGCCCAGCCCGGTGTTCGAACCTCAGACCTATGGTGTGGAAGCGCGATGCACTACCACTCAGCCCACTGAGCTTCTATTTACCTATCCTACCTATAATTAATACTCATTTACACTATTGTGTGGTCGTGGTAGTTTAGTAGTCATGGTTACGACCATGTGGTCGGCCGTTGTAGAATCGTGAGTTGGAGTCTGAATGCCTGGTCGGAAGAAAACTCGAGTTTGAGAGGATAATACTCGCGGATTGCCCATTATTACAAAACCTCTCTTGTTCTTAGTTTAAATATATGTGCGGATTGGTATCTTCACCATTGCAGATCTAGTACATTCCCTGGAAGCTGGTACCATTTTTTAGTGTGGCCCCATATAGGTAGCGTACTAATTACCGCAATGTAATTTTGACCCTCAGAGGGAGGCACCTGATATATATTGTCCTATGGTAAACAAGATACCTTTGAATTTATAAAGTTTAAAAATACTTTAATATAGTATTTATTATGACTTTTTTTTAAAACGTTTAAATCGAAAATTTCTTTATCTAATTACTTTTTGACATTCATGACAGTGAATGTTTGCATGTAATTGGCACGTTTTTTACTTCTCATTAAAACCAGTTATTTTAGAAAGATTGATCAATAGTAAAGACCTTGTTTACCATATCGCTCAAAAAAAATTTAATTAACTCATTATGTTCGAATAGTGGAGAAGAGGTCCAGTAAAAGTAGAAATGAAAAATATATTACTTTAAAATAACCAGATACTTATTCCGACCTTTGATTAACCTTCCTTTTAATCTTAATAGCCTTGACCAAATAAACTAGTATTTGATTGTACAGAAGATCAAGTTAGAATAAATCCAAAAATAAATTTTAAAACTTCTTTCTCAAACTAATGATTCTGAGAAATTGAAATAAGTGAATTAAGAATTTTTTTCTCAGATTGCGCTATGGGCAAATTTACTCTTAATCCTTTTATCAAAGATATCTCGAAAGTAGTAGTTAAAAAAACTGATTATTATGTTTTTAAAAGAAAATGAAAAAAGGGGGGAAATTTAATGCCACATTGTGGATTCCCCTAAAGCCAATAAAAAATAATGCATCGTTCATAATTTTTACAAGAAAAAAAAAAGCTACTGATGCTTATAAATTTTATTAATCTGTATAATGTACTTTATAGTCGATAATAAAACTAAAAACTCTTTTATTTTTCAGTTTTACATTTAGTTTATGAATATATATGGAATATATGAGAAGAAAATGTGAACTATGTGAGATAATATATATTTCCTTTCTGTTGGAATATTTGCATATTTTTGTGTGACAACAGTAAAAATTGAACTATATATACTTGCGTATCTGGCATCTTAGTGTGTTTGAATGAATGAAGGAACTCGTGATTTTTCGATCTACGTATTCAAGTAATGATTAGATGTTATGGTGTTCGTACTGTGTTGTGATTCTGTGTTCGTTAGCTGCTTGACTTTCTTCAAAATTAAAATAAAGATAGATGTCAATTACTCAAGACCTGTTTATTATTTGCTACCACACACCACCATCAAGTCCGTACGCACTCTCTCTCTCTCTATATATATAGTAAACAACGTTTAACATGAAACTGAGGGGATTGAAATTTGTTTTCATGTTAAAAGAATTTCGTGTTGAAGGTTATTGCAAAATAAATATATATTTAACAAAATTAAGAGTATATTAGGGTATTATATATATATATATATATATATATATATACGAATTTTCTTAATATGAAATTTTCATGTTTTTTGAAAAACAAAACATTTATTAAGCTTTTGGAATATAATCAGATTTTTTTCTTAGCATTGTCCTTTAAAGCATCAAATTGTCAACAAATTTTTCGATGTCAAACATTTTGTTATTCATTTCCCTCCTGGAATGTGTGTCTAAATAATTGTATGCATTTTTCACGATATTCCTCATTTAGGATGACGTGGGAACAGAAGCTGCATACTCATTTCATTTTCATCATCGGAATCTTTCTCAATGATGTTTTTAGAGCTTTGAACAGACTTCAAAATGTCTTTGTCTTTCATTAAAATTTGGGCTGTACACACATTATCATCCTTTGCTGCAACGAATTCTTCCGATGATTCTGTAGGACAATCCAATAGTAATACAGAAACATTCTCAAACATTTCATTTAGTGTTCATTCCCAGAAGAGAAACTTTTTCGTAATAAGCTATGTTTGTTTCGTGTCAAGAGAAAAAAAGGCAGGAAGATACACATTAGTGTTTCGGTACTATTATATTATTTCATGTCAACCGATATTTCGTCTTAAGCGTTTTCGCGTTAAATGTATTTCACTGCATATGAATCTTGTGCTTTCCAATCAAATTCATGTAATGAGTTAAACATCAAAGCTATACTTCACTTGTGAAACGATACGAACGCTAGGAGTGAACATGGTAACACTAACATGCGACATGCCAATGATTTCTGGTGAAATCATAATTCGAACTGACATCTCGATTCAAATACTGTCGATTGAAAAACTTTATACTTCAACATCCGGGCTATACTTCCCTTGTAAATTGTAACTCTTCAGTGTAAATGTTAATGGTAAGGAACTGAGAAACCACCTCAAGTACTTCCGGTTATCTAATTATAGTTCTTCAAGCTTCAATGTCTAAAAACACATAATAAATTTTATTTTATTCTTTTTAAACAATAGTAACATCCTTCTCACATATCCTGTAGTCCAGTGGTCTTCAAACTTTTTTTGACTCACGGAACCCTTAGAATTATGAGGGGTTTTTAGAAAACCCTATTCCGCACACTAAGAATCTATCTTAAAACAATGTTTAAAGTAGATCAACATGCTATAGGTACTTTATGTAAAGACAATTCAAAGAAGTATTGTATGTGTTATTAAAAATTTTTAATATAATTTTTTTCATATATTTTGTTTATTAATAATAATTTATGGTTCAAGCGTCACTTAATCATGCATTTTATTTAATAACTGGGATTATGTGTTTCTATTTTTTTACGCAGACTATCGAAGTCTAGGTCTGTTGCAATTTTCTGCAGTCGCATTTCATATTCTGCGTTTAATTCGTTTTATATTTAATTTTGTTTTACCACTCACGTTGAGAGAAATATTTTTCATTTAAATACAGTGTTCTGAATGGCATTAAAATATTTATAGATGTGCGAGAAATCCTGTATATTTTGTCCTGTATTTTGCATGAATTTCCAACCTATCATTTAGGAACTGTTCTTACTTAAATTTATATTTTAATGTCGAATATGTTGTTATATCGATAAGTTGTTTCTTCTCCTTCAGTATTTTTTTGCAAAAAAAAAGAAAAAAATGCATTTTCTATTAAAAAATTATTTAGTTTTGCAAAACATAGTACTAAAGAGTATAAAATTATTTCGTGGAACTCGGGATAAAAGAAAAAAAAACGTTTTAATATTATATCATTGTATTATAATAGTTAAAAACTATTACGAAATAAAGTTATTAATAAATACAGTTTTCGGTTTTAATGACTGGAATGAGCTTTAGGTTCTTGTTATTATACAAACTTCATAGAAAAGGAGAATCAATTTTGTATACACATTTATAATTTTGTTTTTGATTTTTTTTATAGTGAATCATAGAACCTCTGGGTATGCCTTGTGAAACCCCAAGGCACCGTGAAACACAGTTTGAAGACCCCTGCAGTAGTCTTGTCGACACACACACACACATACAGAGAATACTTCCCCTCTCTCTCTGTACTTTCGTAAGCGACCAGCCACTCGAATTCTGGTTAATTGACGAAGATTACATAAAAGTTTCTTAACATCCTCTTGGCTTCTGTAGTAGGCCATGATTTTGTTTATTTCTTTGTTTAATTTAATTAACATCGTACTAGAAACTATGATATTAATATGATATTGATGTTTCGATGGGATGAGTATGACATTTGAACTGATATTTTTCTCTTCTTTAATTTCCACAGCTCACCACGGGAGAATTTTGAAGTCTAATTATTCACAAGTCCTTTTATACCACTTAACAGATTTTTAGAAGAACTATTATTCGAGCATCGTCACTTACAAAGTTCGTGAACTTTTTGATAGTTTCATGCTCTGATATTGAAATCGTTTTCAGACACATCGAAAAAAGTTATTTTACTGACTGGAATTAACTTTATGTCACCAGAGATTTAATGTCAACTTTTGAACTGGTATCTTAATTTTTTCTATTTACGTTTCTCGTTAAACAAAGATCTTGAGCTTTGTTCAAAAGGAGCTATTGTTCCCATTTTTTGGTGCGATATTGCTCTTGGAATGAACCTCAGTTAAGTTTGACAGTACTCAGTAGCGCACACAATGGGGAGGGAGTCTCCGAGTTCATCTAACCCTATAGCTCAAGATTTTTTTTCGATTAATTATAATTCTATGTATATAGAACATAAAATTTAATTAAGTATTTGTTATTAATAATTAATCTTATTAATTAATGCTAATTATTCATTCAATAATTTATTTTTTACTGTTTTTTGTTCGAAACAATCGACGAAATAAAAACGTGTTTGGCGGCATTTTGTGGTATGATACGAGAAGGGTGAATTTTTGACTCTGGACCTCTCTCCTCCCTTGGAAAATTCATGTATTCGACACTGACGGTAACAATACCTATCATTTTGTTTTATGGTATCAAGATTCGATCATAATAGTCCTTTCACACGAGTCGACTCGTGCTGCACAAAACAGAAGGACCAGACAATCGGGAGCTAGTTTCAAACAAAAGTCGCCAAAGTCTCCTCACACATGTTCAACTGGCACTCCCTGCTGTGCCTCTCTATCAAGCTCTAGAAAACCAGGTTCTCCTCCCTCCCTACTAGTTGGCTCAACTAAAAGGATATTATGGAAGCTACGCTCTTCACACACAGCTACTTATGTATTGAAAATGGAGAAAGCTTATTGTTGCTTCTCTTGATTCATTGTACCGATGGCACTCCCTTTTCAGTCAATTTTCTGTTCACACGTGAAAGAAATTTCTCTTCACGTTAGAGGAGTGGTGAGAGAAAACGAGATGATCGGTACGAAGTTGCCTCGTGTGAACTAATAATTTCTAATATTTCAGATGTGACTCAAACGTGAGATATTCCTATTTTCACTCTGATCCTGGAAAATTCTCCAAAACTCAAAAAGTATCATATTTTAGAAAGTGGGACATTTAAATTCCCGGACTGCACATGCCCTAACCGTTAGGCTTGGTGTGAAGGAGTGGGATCGTTATATAGTTGACCTTGATCTTTCCGGTGCTGGTAGCACGTTATTCCATACCTCTATCTAGTTCAGTTTGTTTTTTATCCTTGTTTGAGAAAGACGTTGTGTCGAAGTGTCGCGATCATGATAAACGTAAAAATCGAGCTGCGCATAAATTTGAAATTCCTCGTGAAATTTTAAAAAAATCCAGCTGAACGCTTTAAATTGTTAAAGGAGGGCTTGGAGATAATTTCACGACACCTTATCAAATTTTTGAATGGCACAAACGATTTTCGGAAGATCGGAAGGTTGCTGAAGATGATGAACGTTCTTGTAGATCTGTGACATAAAGAACAGGTGATGTTCATCGTTTTTGTACGATATTAATAGCATGATCATGATTGAATGATGGCCGTTTGGTCTCGAGGCCCATCGGTTGATCCTCAGTATTCCAATGAGGTCCCGAGAAAGTTTAGAGAAAGAGTTAGGAAGAAAAGGCAAGATCTGTAGAGCAACAAGACGTGGGTTTTACACCAAGACAACGTCTCGGTGCACATTGTACTCTCTGTAAAACATTTCTTGATGGAAAAATGCATTACTGTAATCGAGCATCCACTGTACTCACCAGATCTCGCATCATACGAATTCTACCTGTTTCTTAAAGTGAAAAATGCATTGATGGGAACACTTTTCAGTGTGCAGGAGAGGTGAAAGTAAAAACGGCACATCTACTAAAGATGATGATACCTAATGACCACAGCACTACTTTGAACGGTGGAAAACTTGTATGCAGCCATGTATTGATAGGGAAGGGGAGTATGTTAAAGGGTACTAAAAGGTATTTGTACATTGTTTTCAATAAAGCTAATTTCTAAGACTAGTCCGGTTACTTAATTGTCACAGTAGAATCTTAACAACGAATCAGTATCATTCAGTTTTGAAATTTAACATGTCCTTCCTGTGTAGTTACTATGAGCTCCTTTCGTAAAAATCGAATTCATCATAAGCTATATTTAGCATAATCTATTTTTATTTCTACCAAGAAAGGTTTACTGAATCTAAATACAACAACGTATTTTCGAGAAAAAAAGAATATTGCACTCAAAATCCCAGCGAAAGTTTTCATAGCTTTTCTTGAACGAAAGAGCCAAAAACAACTTTAGTGACCATTAAGACTTCCAAAATAGAAGTGATGTCTGTCAAAAAATTAGATTTAATGATGCCGTCTGGGGTGGAAATGCAGTATTTTATGCTCTGCTGTTGAAATGTGTTTACAGACACTGAAAGGAGTCATTTTGGTGACTGGGATAAAATTTGTGTCGTCAGAGTCTCTTTAAATCAGTCTCAGAAATAAAATAACGTAAGGTTAATTGCGAAAAACTGATAATGTAAAAAATCATTGCGATCCAGACAAAAAAATGAAAGGAAAATTTATATATTTAAGTTAATTTTAATATTTTTCAGTGCTTTATTGTATGGCGTTCACTTTGTATACTACGTGCATTCATCTTATTTAAGTTCAACGTATGTTTAAAATTCATTTTCAACCAAAAAAAATTTACACAAAAGTTAGAGTAAGATTAGTCGTTTGGTCATTTCTTTTATGAAATATTAAAATTTATTTTGTTGTTAGCAAAGCTTTTAAAAATTTCATAGAAAAAGCCTACTAACAGTTCATTAACCTTTAACTGACAAGTCTATAAGTGACTTTTTTTAACTGACAAGTCATTTTGATGATTTGGCTACATAAATTGTCAAATTTGTTTTTTTACAAAAATCAAATATTTAGTACAAAATAAAATATACTTAGTTGTTGAAAATTGATGTTTTGAATTACATGCATGCGAATTTTTAAGGTTTTATAGCAACTGCATATTTGGTTGAGGCGACTGCCACACAGCGTGGCAGTGGTAAAGTTCGCTTCTAGTAGAGCATTATTTTCTAAAAACAAATATAGAAAATAAAAATAAATAAAAACGAATACATATTAAAAGTTTAATAATTCAGTTTTGTGTGGTATAATTGGAAGCACTTTTCCAAGCACAGACCAATTCAACAATCATTACACTAGAATCGTGTTTCCTTCCTTATCTTTTTTCCATTTGCATCCTTTTATAAAAACAAACTTTGCACTGTCTTGTAGGCTAAAGTTTCTTGTAGTGGAAGGAGTATGAGATATAAAATGTCATTCAGTAAGTCGGCAGGGTTATCTACTGTAGATGGTCTTCCACGATTCCTTTGTCCAGAAGCTGCATCATCATATTTATAAAAAAAGTTTTTCTACAACTTGGGTTCGAAATTCTTCAAATGTAATATGTGTCACAACTACATTTTTATAGATCAAAATTGAGTTCCAGAGTACCATGTCTGATAAAGGAGGGGGAAAAAATGTCATGCCCGAGATATTCTCCTTGAGAAAAAAGATTAATTCAATTTATAGCAATGATATATATCATGAAAATATTTTAGAATAAAAATTCTTGAGGAAGGAAAAAGAATATTCACACTAATGCGAATTACTTAGTTTAGTCAATATTAGTATTCTATATGGACCACGATAGCCTTATGTTTCATTCTTTCAGAAACTGGGATTTTTTTTTAACGTATGAAGAAAACAAAGATTCATAGAAACATGATTTTTTTTAAAGAACAATAGGTATCAAGTGGATGTTTTCGTTCATAAGTTAGTGGAAAGTTCAAAACTGTATTCTGCGAAAGAGTTTCATGTAAAAGAATAAAGTTGATGCGCATTAAGCATAATAGGACATTGAGATCAATTTATAGGGTGTCGAACTTGAAACCAATGCCAATGTGACCTCTCCATTTTACACATTTTAATAGAATGTCCAAAATATTCATCTAAAAGGATAATCTTTTTTAAAACAAATCTCTGACTGATTTGGTTGGAGGAACTACCCATCCAAATCTTTTTGCTTTTATACGTTCAATTGATGTTTTACATCAAATATAATTTTTTTATAGAATTTATTTAATGTAATATGATCTTCTTATACATGAATTTTATTTACTTTGCGAAAATCATGAAAACTTTAATATTATCATTTAATTATTTTTAAATTATATTTTTCAATTGAAGTTTTGTTCAATCAATTTGAACATAAACTGATTTTTTTTTTCAAATTATGTATGATTTAGAAACAGTTTTGAAAATTTTAGTATCTTTTGAATCATTGTTTGGCGCAGCTTAGCCTAACTTGGCTCTTGTGTCATGAAATCAAACAATCAATCAGTCGAACTTAAAACCGCTTTTCAAAAGAGCAAGATTTTTTTTTCTGAAGCTTGTTTCTCTATAATTGTTTTTATCTAGTATACAGAACAAATAAGTGTTTATTAACGTCGCACTCTAAAATAATATAAAAGCTATTGGAGGCGCGAACCTCTCAATTTTAAACCACTATCAACAAGGACCACATCACGCCCACGGAAGGACTTTGAGACTCAACAGATTTAAAGCTTGGGAGTCCCTCTACATCGGGGGGGGGGGCAAATCGCGGTACGCGTGCCACAGTGTTGAAACGAGTTTAAACCCCTTCTACCCTGTGACCCAGCTAAAGGTGTAGAAGGAATTAAAAGATCACTCGACATGCTAAATTCCAATTATTTTATTTATCATATAATCAACTCAAACACAAATAACACTTTAAATAGGATAATTTAGTCACGCAATAGAAAGAAGAGACGAGATTCGCGTTTGGGGAGATATGTTCAATACTGCGGCTCTTCCTTAATGTTACTTTACACAGAGCTTACGTATTTAATGTCCTCACTACTACTTTAACACTCTAAGCATCAACTTAATATAAGATGACAGTACCTGAACTTATATATATGCAGTCTTCTACTCAATCCAACTAGACTCTAACACTTCTTGGTTATAATCTTTTACAAGGACTTAAACCAATTCTGGTAAGTTTCACCTCTTGTTAGCTAAACTTCAGGCTTTCTTACTTTTTGTTTACCTATTCTCTTCACTGTCAATTCTCTAACTATTCACTTCACTTCTAATCCCCTCACAATTCACTAACCTTTAAACCCTCGAAGAAGGAATATATATAATAAACTTAATTTGCATATCACGCTTCCTTTGAGGAGAAAATTGGTTAAAATTTGCTGGCCCAAAAGAATACCCAAAAGGACTGTTAGTGGAAGGTCGCTTATAGATCCGTCACAGAGTGGCATGGCGGAGGTGTAACAGTGGCACGCAAAGGCTTTGTAAATTTTTTTAAAAAATTTAAAAGATAATAATAAATAAATATATTTTTTTTACAATTTCCTTAAAATGGGTTTGTCTTAAAAAAAAAAAAAAACTCCTAAAAATTTATTTTAAATATACTTAATTGAGTTACATTAGAAATTTATCGTATAGAGAATGCACCTGCATTGTTGTGCGATTTGGCTTTCCAAAGCCTTTTTAACTCGCGAGATTTTACAATTTGTGTGTGTGACTGAGAGTATTTTAAAATATCTGGAAGAAAACACTGGACTGCCTAGAGATTATTTGCTATTCTAGAATGAAGACAGGCTATTTGATTTAACTTTTCTTACCGATATTAAATAATTTAAATTTAAGATAATAGAGAAAATACAGTATTTTTTCTACCCTAGTTGGTCAAATACCTTCTTTTGTGGATAAACTTTCGCTTTTTTTTTGTCTTGATTTCGGAGGAAAAAATGTAACATATTTCACATTAATGAATGAAATTTCTACCAATGTTAATAGCACTCCGAGCTGTGATAGATTTAAAAATTTAATATCTATTTTTGCTGGATTCTTTCAGTGCTAGATGCGATGATTTTCAAGATGATAAAAAATGCAGATCTTTCACAAATCATTTTTCAATTTCCGAGCAAAATGTTAATTGTTATCCATCTGAAATCAAAATCGAAATTATTGTATACAGCACCACAGTACACTGAAAACAAATACAAGGAATTCCATTGAATTTTGGAACTTTGTAGTAACAAGTAATTTTTCAAATTTACATGATTTGGCTGTCATGTATTGTTGTAGATTTGAATCAACATACGTTTGTGAACAAAGGTTTTTTATTATGAGCATAACAAAATCAAAATATCATTCAAAATTAACTTAACTGATTAACAATTCAATTTAAGTTTGTGCATTGGTCTCATTTATTATATTGTTTTTAAGTTTCCTTTACTTAGACTTGGGCATTAAAAATGCGCTCTTTGCGTAAAAGTTACATAATAAGCCTTGGAAATGGCACACTTAATTATTTTTTATCTGAAACAGGCGCTCTTCCTAAAAAGGTTGGCCACCCCTGTTCTACATGGTGAGTCTTCAGAGGCACTATGACTTGAATTCGCGACTTAATAACATTGGCCGCGAGTTCGCGACCCTGACCACTCGACTACCGTGGTCATCGTAAAGAACGAAATTCAAACTCTGAACTTTTTTCATATAAAAAAATGCTCCAACACTAACGCTGTTAAACTAACCCATTTTTAACACGCCTTTATAAGTTTCACTTGTATGTAACGGAATCTTTGAACTCGATTTTTACCCACTTTAAAAAGTCAGATTAATTCGAAATTTTGCGCACTTCTCAAGGACCGATGACAATACAATAATTTCACAATTTTGTTCCATTTTCCTGATCAGGACATCAGAAATAACGATATCCTGATTTGGCGACTAATACCATATACCACATCCAGATTTGGCAACTTATTGTATATACCATTTTCAGTTTGGTGACTAATTCCATATACCATTTCAAGATTTGGCGACTTATTCCAGATTTAGTGACTAAACAATTAAGGTGCAACCCCTAAAATGAATACCCACTTGTGATTTAGAAATAAAACAAACAAAAAAGTGTTCTTTATATGAGCAAGAGTAGGTTGGGTGAGTCAGCTATTTCTTACCATAATATAAACAATTGTCTAGTTTTTCTAAAAATGAAAATTACAAAAAAAAAAAAAAAAAAAGACTCATGCATGGAAAAAAATAACTTATGTTCTGTTAAATATTTTTTATTTTTACAAAGCAATACGTTTAGAAGTGATGGTACGAATTAATATTATAGCAATGCGTTTAAAAGGTGATAAAGCTATTGACACTTAATATTTCTTCTTAAAACACTTTTATTTGACCTGCATCTACAGAGACGGAATTTTTGCAATATAAGGATACGGGACTGATCCGAGGCCCTGTAAATGGAGAGAATCGATACCCTTCAGACCCATTAATTAATATCCATTGAAGAGCAAGACTAATTACGGCAGCTACTTAATTCCCCGGCTCCAAATACCAAACTCAAGAATAAATTCAACAATGAGTAAATGATAGTGTAAAAAACTAAAAAAAAACACGCTTTCAATGTAGAACGAACTAAAGATGAAAAATAAATTATAGTTTTAAAAAAACTAAAAAACACGCTTTTATAGTGAATCGAACTAAAAAGTAAAAAAAAAAATAATTCTTAATATAGAATAAAATGATTAACGAGAAAATTAATGTCATTGGAGTAAAAGCGTGGAGTGCTTTGTACTACATTTTTACACTAACTCAGCATTTCGGAATAAAACTAGTAAGAAATTATAACAATTAATATAGAGCATCCCACGCTTTTACTCCAATGACATTAATTTTCTCGTTAATCATTTTTTTCTATATTAAGAATTTTTTTTTTTACTTTTTAGTTCGATTCACTATAAAAGCATGTTTTTTAGTTTTTTTTTAAACTATAATTTATTTAAAAGTATATTCTGCTCCGCATTTTTTATCCCTCTCTCCCACATTATATTAAATTAAATTTTAGTTTATGTGTGTACCGTATTAAATTCCGTATTTATGGTCTATTTCTAAATTTTAAGTATAAATAGTATACAATAAACGTATATATGTGTTACATCTACATAAGTGTCTATAAATGTTAGGATTTTTTGAAGATGTTTTCTATGTTAGAGTTCTGTTCATTGACATTTAAGCTGAGATGGCCTTAATTAAAACAAAAGAAATAATAAAGGAAAAGAAACTTAGACAAGTTTCCTCACTGATCCTCCCCTTTTTTTCTAATTCAAAGAAAACGCCCTGTGCACGTGTCTGTTTTAGTTCTTTATTTTTAGTTTTTGTTTTTATATCTACATTAATTATTATTTTTTTGAATAAAATGATTTTGTTTGTAAAAAAAAATCCTTTCTTTTCTGGAAATTTATTTTCCATGAAAGAAAGCACTTCATTCTGTGGCGAAATACGATTCTTTTCATCTATTGTATCCTGCCATTTTTTCGGCGAGTGGAATGTATCAGAGAAAATTCCTTTTTTGAATTTTATTAAATCAAGATTGTTTTTTTGTAAATTAGTTTCAATAAAGAGTAATTTTTGGATAAACGGTTTTTCGGAATACACTTTGGTTCCAGAAATTAGTTTCAGTATTGGTTTTGTGATTTGATCTGCATTTATTATCTATATATACATTGTTCGCGTATTTGTTTCTTTTTACATCCATTGTGTATCATTAAAAACCCATATAGGATTAAACATAACAGAGGGAAATATTTTTTCTGGCAAAAGAACCTAATAATTTTCTTACAATATTGTAAATTTAAATAATGAAATAGTTTCAATTAGTCAGTTTCAACAGAATTTGCTGTCTAGTGCTACGAAACTTACACTCATGTCCATAAATTAAGGATAATTCAGAATCATACAGAAATTGAACTCTAAAATAAAAATTTCACCTGTAGAATTATCACACACATCTTGAAGAAGAATATGCAAATTACAGGAGATCACCAGATGGTGCGGATAGTACGTCACAATGACGAGAGTGTAAGAGAGGGGTATATAAGGAATGGTGGCAAGCGCTTTAAAAGCCTTTCAGTGCAATAACCGCATAGTTATGGCACAAAGGAAGCATTTGGATGATTTTTACGTGGTAGAATTATCAGACGACTGGAATGTGGATGTACCCAGCTGGAAGTATCCGAGGAACTTGGCATCGCCCAGAGTGTCATCTCCAGGCTTTGGCAACGATTCCAAGATGATGGTAATGCGAGTAGATGTTACAGCACAGGCCGCCCCCGAGTTACAACGCCGAATGAGGACCGGTATTTGGCAATTACTGCCAAAAGAAACAAACGGAGCACAGCATCAGACCAATCTCGTCAGCTCTCTTCAGCTACCGGTACGATAGTTTCAAGGCAGACCGTGTACAGACACTTAGGGCACATTGCTCTATATGCTCGTAGACCTGTCAGATACGTAGACCGTAGACCTCTACCTGCTCGTAGATATGTTCCCCTTACCACAACTCACTGTCGCCTGCGATTGACCTGGAGTAGAGAGCATACATTGTGGACACCGCAACAGTGGTCTTGTGTGATGTTTTCCGACGAGTCCAGGTTTAGTTTGCAGTCTGATTCTTGCCGGACTTTCATATGGAGAGCGCGAGGTACCCGTTACCACCAAGAGAACACCATTAAACGACACCGTTACGGTGGTGCAGGATGACTCGATTGGGGAGGAATTATTCTTGGTTCCAGAGCTGACCTGCATGTTCAGAGTGTAACGATGACAGGCCACATCTATAGGGATGTCATTCTGGAACAACAAGTACGTTTGTTTCGGGGTGCCATGAGTGCTGAATTTCTGTTTATGGATGACAACGCCCGTCCTCACCGTGCAAACATTGTAGACGAATGCCTTCAATCGGCGGATATCACCCGTATGGATTGGCCAGCATACTCACCGGACTTGAATCCAATAGAGCATGTATGGGATATGCTTGGCCGACGAATTGCAGCCCGTCAACCCCCTCCCACCTGTCTACCGGAACTTCGGAGGGCATTGCTTGATGAGTGGTGTAATATTCCCCAAGATCAGATTGATAATTTGATACTCAGCATGCGTAGGCGTTGTAAGGCCTGTATTGCATCGTCCGGGAGACATACTCCGTATTAACCATCATACTAACCATGTTATACTGTTTTTTGTAAATAGGTTCTTTTTTGAAATTTGCTCCAGGGAGTAAAAATCGCAATTTTTATTAATTATGTCAAACATATAGCATCTTTTTTGCTCTTTACCTTTTGTTTAATAAATAGACTTTACAAATAAGTCAAATTTGTTTTGCTTTTCTGTCTCTTTCTTTGCCTGAACTTCATTATCCTTAATTTATGGACATGAGTGTAATTCTCCGTAACAAGAATTATGGAGAGAGAGAGAACTGTGTGTGTGTGTGAAAAGAGTGTCTCTGTCTCTCTCTCTCTATATATATAACTAGATCTTCAAATCCTCTCTTAGTGTGGGTCATAATAGTGAATTATCGATATACTTGTATTCACTTTTTTAATTTCAGATGGTTCAAAATTATAACATCTAGTACCAAAAAGCTTTTGTTGTGTGTTTGTTGTGTGTGAGCTTTTTTTTTTGTATCACTTCAAAATAAACAAATAAAATTTATACTTATTTTAAGGAAATTTAGGACAGGAACATTACATTTACGAAAGAAAAATTGGAGAAAATATAATGAGCAGTTATCTATCATCAACACAAAAGGCGTACAAATTGAACTATTTTTTCCCCTGTAGGAGTTTTTTAATGCTAAAGAATTTATCAATAAAAAGGACATTTTATTTAATGATATAATGATAGTTTTATTTAAGCTTTATCATTTTTTATTTTACTCACACTTTTGGCAAAATAATTCTTTCTTTTGTATTCAATCATCTTCTTACGATTCACATTTTACTTGATAGCTATTAATTTTTAGAAATTTATTTCTTTCGTTAAGGTGACAGAACACCTTTAAAACTCAATTTTTGGTCAAAATATCGATTTTTCGTTTTTGATCAAATATTAAAATCAATCTTTTATCTTTCTAAATCTGTTAAATTTTTGTTTCTATCTTAGTTAGAAGCCAAATTACAGTTTTTTAAATATTACTTGATCATGAATTTCTCTGACCGGAAATGTCTTTCTGCTAACCGGAAGTGGTCCAAATTGTTTGTTTACGTTTCTCTTTCATGGTATATGACATGAAATATGAAAATTAATATACAAATATTTAGTCAGAAATTAAAATTGAATATTTGAGAATAAATATAAATGTATCTGGAAATACATTTTTCCTTTTTTATGTATAAAATCTGGCAGCAAATTTGTTGTTTAGTGACTTTGTTTACATATATGTTTGATTTTCATTCTTTGAGTTAGCACATAAGATTCCAGAATTCCATTAAAATAATCTCAAATAAAGAGCTTTTTCCACATAAATTTGATAGCTTTGTCAGATTCGAAATATTTTATAGCTGTAGATAAAATCCTTTCTTATCCAAAACGTCCAGTCAGAAGAAGAAAAACTGTTCTGATACCATTTTATTTATTTAGAAAATTTATGGATGTATGTAAAATTTAAGGGCTTTATCACTGTACACACCAAGAAAAGTTTTACTTACACTTAAAAGAAAAAAGATTCAAATGTCTTAAGTACAATATATAGATATTTTCTTCCGTAAATTATTTAACATCTACAAATATAATAATGATACAAATATATGTATTTATTGGATTGGAAATTCAAGAGGTAATGAGTCGACTGCTGGATTCAATTATTATCCTCTAAATATATCGTAAATTATCGAATATCTATTTAATATCTATATCCAGCGTTTCCCAAACTGTGAGGTGCGCCCCCTAGAGGAAAATGATAACCCAACGAAGGGGGTGCGAGGATATCGAACAGTCAAATATCTTGAAAATAATATTAAGTTACTGAAAACAAGCAAAACAAAATACACATGTTGACATAATAAAAAATAAAATACGCATTTATACTGATATAATATATCGATAAATTAATTTATTTAGCCATCTCCCGTGCTTGGATTCTTGACCATTTGAGCCGAGCCTCCCAGTACCGACTGACAATGCCGTCAGTCGGGTATTCATCGAGTTCAGTGCAGTAGAGCAGATGGTCGCCAATATTCTGGCATGGCCGCAGAGTGGAGGTATACTCCAAAAAGTCATGTCCGGTGGTTAGGTGAAAGCGGGCAACAGCCTCGGAATTGGATCCACAGTGGCCAGAGTTTCCTATGGCTTTCCAAGGCTCTTGGATTTTTGGGACACGGTGGTATATTTGTCAATGAATGTGGAAATCATGCTCTTGCTCTTATGAGAGTCAAGGGGACTTCCGGTTGAGACGACATGGCTCCCAGGGTGGCTTTTTGGTCGACTCTCTCATTGCCGGGAATCCCAACATGACTTGGGACCCACTGACTGACTTTGGACCAATGAATGTGGAAACCATGCTCTTTGCTCTTCTGAAAGTCAAGGGAACTTCCGGTTGAGACGACTTGACTCCCAGGTTGGCTTTTTGGTCGGCTCTCTCATTGCCAGGGATCTCAACATGACTTGGGACCCACTGACTGACTTTGGATCAATGAATGAGGAAATCATGCTCTTTGCTCTTCTGAGAGTCAAGGGGACTTCCGGTTGAGACGACATGGCTTCCAGGGTAGCTTTTTGGTCGGCTCTCTCATTGCCGGGAATCCCAACATGACTTGGGACTTGGACTTGGCACAGTCCAGCCATATGAAATTAGCTGCGCAATTTTATAATGCCACAGTCCAGCCATATGAGATTAGCTGCGCAATTTTAGTTCGGTACTAAATTGTGTTAAAGCAGTCAGTTGGTGTACTACTGCTTAAGGCAGAAATTGAAGCTTTAGAGTCTATGAAGAAGACAACTTTTGCAGGAGCTAGGCCATCGTAGCTTCACAGACAGCCAAGACCTCGCTATCGTAGTTGGTGGTATTTTTTCCTCTTGCCAACGAGCCCTCAAACAACCGACAGAACCATCCCGCGCCGGCTCCGTTTGTTTCTCGGAGAAATGAACCGGTCAGTGCAGATATGGAGTCAATCATTCGCTGGATATCTTTGTTCGATCGTTTTCGGAGCGCAAGATTTTAGAATCTATAAATGCATGTCTATAAATTCAACAGTATTTTATAATAAATTTAACAAGTTTAAGAATTACCAGTGACCTCATGGGCTTGCACAGTTTATAATTAAGTTCGGATTGTAGCTTTACATCAAAGTACATTATTATTCAATTCAATGCATTGTTATTGTTTGGATGGAGGGGGAGGAGCGCGAAAAAAGTTATGATTGAAAATTGGGTCGCAAATATTGAAAGTTTGAGAGAGAAGCACTGATCTATATCTCGAAATAGCTCGCATTGTGTATTATCCACTAAATAGTTCATATATTATTTTCCAAGCAGCTCGTATAATGTTATCCTTTTTGACTCAGTATATTACAGTCGAAATATAACAAGCAGAAAAATAATCTGAGGAAAATGTCTTGGGAACATAATGAAATGATGTGTGTGTGTGTTAAGTGATCTCGTGATTTTACTTAAATATAAAATAAGAAACATAATAAGGGAATGATTAATTTAGCTGTATTTTCTATCATATTTATTCCATCCTCATAAAATATTTTTTCTTACCAATATGCGGAAAAAAAGGGACTCACTCACTCATCTCGAGTTCTCTGGAACTATTGAACCTACAAACTTGAAATTTGACAGGTATGTTACTTTCGTTGTGTAAAGATCCGCCAAGAAGGAGTTTTGCAGAAATCGACATGCAATTAGGGGGGGGGGTTACTGGGGCGTTTTTGATAAGAAATTAATTCCTTTTATAACTTTTAGACACTTGTAAGTGTCTAAAAGGTTACACTGATTACAAGTTTTAACACTTGTAAGTTGATAGGCACACGCACAAGCTACTTCTGTTGAAAATAGATCTACTGAGGGGTTTCGCTGAAATTGACTTTCAAGGGGTGCTTTAAAAGTGTTATACGGGAATGTTAAAGGTTAAAAAAAAATTTTCCCTTTTTTAAAAATTAGACCTACAGACTTGAAGTCTTACAAGATTGTTACCTTTATTGAGTAGAGAATCACTAAACATGGGATTTGAGGAAATTGACTCTGAGGGGGGGATATAGGGGTGTGAATGATAAACATACTTTTTTCTAAGAAATTCAAGAGTTCTGTTTCTTTTAAATCAACAAGTTAAGGCTATAAGAATATATATCAATACAATCGAAAGTTTAATGTTAAGACTTAGATAACAATGACCTAAAGCAGCGTTTTTCAAACTGTGGGGGTGTGACAACTCTATAAAGGGGGGGGGGTGATAATATTGAAAAGTAGAAAACAAAATATTATTAAAAAATATTAGTTTATTGAAAGTAAACAAACAAAATACATTTTGACATAATAAAAAATACACATTTAAACTGATATATTACACATATAAATGCACCAGGGCTACACAATGTATCTTATACTTAATTTGACAATACCAAGTTAAGAACATGTTTAATAATTACCAGTGATCCCATGGCCTTGCCTTATATAAAATTATATGCAAAAATTAACACTTATCTTGTTAATTTGTACGATTTATAATTAATCCCTTAACTGCCGATTAAAAGTTACGCGATTCTCTTTTCAATGCCAACCGTTTTACACGTAGGCGCACGTATGTAATGTATTTGGGTTGGGGGGGGGAGGAATATAGAAGCAATAATCTGAAAGAGAAGTAAATCCTTCACAAACACATGTATTGTAAAGGTCCTTTTATTGCATTCAAAAGCCTTCGGAATAAGTTTATGGATAGCAGAGCACAGAAAAGATCGTACTTCGGAAAGACGTATATATACGTCCGGGGAAATTAATGCTTTGGCTGAGAGAGACGTTTATATACGCCGGTGGCACTTAACAGATTAAAGTCGTGTCGTATTTTTTGCGTCAAAGTTTAGTATTATTGAATTTAATATATTGTTATTGTGTATAAGGAGGGCGCGACTAAAATTATGATGGAATATCGGGTCGTGAATGTTGAAACTTTGAGAAGCACTGACCTAAAGAAAATGTTTAAAATGTTGTAATGCCATGCAGTTGGGCACACGGGGGGGGGAGGTGGATCGACCCCCATAGCCCTTGAATTTTTTCGATTGATTATAATCCTAAGTGTACAGTGCGTAAAATGTAATTAAGTATTTATTTTTAATAATTAATTTTGTTAATTACTGCTAATTATTTATTCAACAACTTATTTTTGTTGTTTTTTGTTCCCGACAATCAACAAAATCAAAAGAACATGTTTGACGGCGTATTGTGGTATGATATGAGAAAGGTGGACTGTCGACCCCCCTCCTCCGCTTGAAAAATTTATGTATGTGCCACTGATGTCGAGTAATACCCGGCAAAGAGGGCGGATAACGGCTTGGTAACATCTATAAGTTGTGATTATGGTTGTTATCTATATATAAATTGCATATATCTATATAAGGGGTGATCAAATGAAAAGGTACGAAACGACATAAAAATGAAACAGTTAAATATTTGCATATCCCACCATGGTAGAATATAGCGAGACATCTCGGAATGCCATTGGTGGATCTGACTGGGATCGGATCATGTGCGGGCGACCGCATGCGCAGGAGAGAGCAAAGGCTCTTATTAAAAGCGGCGTCCAAATGATGCGGCAGTCCGTATGAGGACAGGATGGCGTTCGCGTTGCAAAATTCGACGATTGAGGAGCAGCGAAGTGTTATACGATTTCTGACAGCGGAAGGTGAGAAACCGGCAGCTATTCATCGGCGAATGGTGACCGTATACGGGGAGAAATGTGTCTCTGACAAGTCTGTCAGAAAATGGAGTGCCCGTTTTCGTGCAGGCCGTGAGAGTGTGGGTGATGAGCAGAGACCAGGCCAGGCAAACACTGTCATCACGAGCGATCTCATCGACAAGGTGGATGACCTAGTAAGAAGTGATCAGCGTGTCACATTGCGAATGTCGGCGCTGAAGGTGGATGTCAGCTATGGAACCGTGTGGACAATTGTTCACGACAGGTTGCGATTTCGGAAGGTGTGTGCCGCTTGAGTTCCGAAGCAGCTCACCGACCAGCAAAAAAAAAACTGCGTATGGGACTAGCACTGCAACAGCTGTTTCGGTATCAGGAAGACCCCACCCCGCTTTCATGAAGCGGATCGTCACAGGTGATGAGACCTGGTGCCATCACTACGAACCAGAGACAAAGCGGGACAGCATGCTGTGGAAGCATGCGTCGTCACCTCCCCCTAAAAAGTTCCGAGCCTTGAAGTCAGCAGGCAAGGTGTTGCTCACTGTCTTTTTAGACGTTCAAGGTCCGCTACTTGTGGAATTCCTCGAGCATTGAAAAAGCATTAACTCCGATGTGTACTGTGAGACACTCCGACGCCTACGCAGGTCCATCAAGAACAAAAGACCGGGGCTGCTCACGGAGGGTGTGGTTCTGCTCCATGATAACGCGCGTCCACACGTCTCCAGAGTCAAACAAATGGAACTGGACAAGTTCAAATGGGAGACGTTGGACCTTCCTCCCTACAGTTCGGACATGTCGCCCTGCGATTTCCATGTGTTTGGTCCACTGAAGAAACACCTGAAAGGAAAGCGCTTCAACTCAAACGACGTACTCAAGGACGCTGTGAAGGTCTGGGTCTCGTCACAGCCACAGGAATTCTGGGAACAAGGAATCCTGCGGCTTGTTCATCAGTGGGATCGTTGTGCTCAGGCCTATGGTGTATATTTTGAATATAAAGTCTACATTTGTACCCACCGTGTCGTTTAGCACCATTTCATTCGATCACCCCTTGTAT
This sequence comes from Trichonephila clavata, assembly GCA_019973975.1. Lineage (NCBI taxonomy): Eukaryota > Metazoa > Arthropoda > Arachnida > Araneae > Nephilidae > Trichonephila > Trichonephila clavata. Next base: position 26,262 of record BMAO01001817.1, on the reverse strand, counting down.
ATATATATATATATATATATATAAATGTAGATAATACATGTGCACATAGGTTGAAATATATGTTTGGTTACAGTATAGGGGTATTTAAATTTATTAAATATTTTTAAAAGTATCTATTTTTCAAAAATAATCTTTTAATAAATGAACCTTAATTTTACATCAAACTATTGGATATATATTTTGTATCGTTTTTCGCAAAAACGTGTTCCATAATAAAAAAAAAGTGTAACAGATCCTATGTCTTAAAACATCGAATTACGATAACCTCATTTTTCTTCTCAGAAAGAGGCACCCACATTGAAGTCATTTTCCCAAAGCCATTACCCAAGATAAAATCTTCAACACACACTTTAATCTAAAATCTCGACCCAACATTGAAATGATTGATAAAGCAAAATTTTGAGAGGAACGAGGCGAGTTCGCCAAAAGGATTAAATTGGAGGCTTTTTCGTCATTAATTATTATTAGCCCTTTGCTATCTCATTAAGTTTCGGAAGTTGTTCGACAAGACTGTAAATAAGTACTCGGGAAAGATAAGTAAACATTTCTCTCGATTATTATCTCTTAAAGCATGTTCCGATAATTTACGAGCACCTTAAATAAAGAAGGGAAAATATCGTAATTTATCCCTTCAAATGACGCAAACTTGCAACGTCGATGCCATATTAGTTCTGGTCACACATACAAGTTTATTGGGATGATGCTTGAAGTCCTTTTCGTTCGGTTGGGAATTAAAATAATCGACATAGAATAGGGTGCTTATTTAGTAATAAAATTTGAAACACAAATACTAAGTATATAAAAAATAGGAAGTTTATATGAATATATTTATGTCAATGGTCTCAATTCATGAAAGTCACATGATAAAGACAAACACGTGTTCTCCATTGAATTCAAAACAGACATCAAATTAGTAGTACTTTTTGTTCTATTTGTAAAACTTGGGTAAAATTTCAGACTTTATAATTGGGTAAAAAGGCTCAACTGTTATAAAAAAATAAATTTCTTCAAAGGTTTTAAAATTAAAAAAAAAAAACTTAATTTATGCATGTACTTTTAAATAATATGCATTTTGTCTACCTATGTACATTATTGCTGTTGACAAATTTATATTTCTTAAGAGAAAGTTTCTGAAGAGGCCAAAAGTTGACAACAACGAAACTCCTAAGCTGATTAGCTGGAAATAAGCGATTGCTTTTATCGTGTGACTATGACGCCACATGAGATTTTGAACTGATTGGCTAAAAACACGTGATTATCATTATCATGTGACTATGACGTTACGTAATATTTTGAACTGATTGGCTAAGAACACGAAGTTATCATTATCATGTGACTATGACGTCACATGATTTGAGACCATTTTTCATTCTGCTTGTACCAGTAATGAGCTTCATTTTCGAAACTATATTTTAATAATGAAAAAAACTTTTTCTCATAAGTTCTTGCTGGAGTGAAGTAAGATTCCCCCCAAAAATTAAGCCTGTGTTAACTTATAGATCGATTACTTACAGTATTTATATGTAATCAGGAACTTAAGATAGGAGCCTGAAAATACATTAGAAATAAGTTAATCCTATTGTGAAAAATAATAATTCGAGTAATATAAGTTCAGCAACATATATGCTTTTGTTAAATAATATATAAGTAGAATTAAGTATCCTAAACAATAATAATGTAGAAATACATTTGTGATATATAAAAACTACATATAAATTTATATTTCTTTCGAGATGAAAGTCAACATATTGCTATTTATCTTGAGTAATAACATTAAAAAAACGCATTTTTAATGACATATTCAATAAAAATTTCCGTAATTCATACAACGTTATCGCAAGATTTTTATAGATTATCACAGTAAATAATGTATTGATATTTCGTAATGCTTCACTCACGAATACCACGAAATTCTTTCATGAACCTCAAAGGGGATTTTGAATTCTAGGTAGAAAACCATGGAATTGCACTAAACGATGGACTATTAACGGTGGGCATTGTAATCTCACTGAAATGACGAAAATTGTACTTGATTCGGGACATAACGCACTTTCCGAAATTCAGCACCACACATGCGATAACTCCCAATTGAATTTAATATGTTATACGCTCATTTTTCTACCCAATATTTTTTGAATAAATCGAGTGGCTGCTGTAGCCTAGAGGTCATTGTCACGACGCATGTCTGGCGTTGTCGAGTCGCAGGTTTGAGTCCTGATGGCACTGAGGGAGGGATTGTTTATGAACGTTGCTCTTTAAAATAAAACGAGGGCTATTGGTGATGGACTTCGTAATTTTGAACCTCGGTCAAGTGACGAAGACAGTATCTGGGTTGACACTTCCATCCCTAAGCAATCACACCATGCCAAAGGGTGAGCCTGGACAGATTTAACGTGCATCAGCCCCTCTACACGGTGAGTATACAGTGTCACAAGGGCTTAAAGTCATAACACTGCACAGCTATGAGCTCTTAACCATGATCACCAGGCTACCACAATCACCTGATGTCATTGAAGGCCTCTGTGTAGAGGGAGCGATACACGTTAAATCTGTTGGCGCTCAAAGTGCTCACATAGGCGTGGTTTGGAAGCTTGGAGAGTTCAATGTCTGCTCTGGTGACATGGTCGTCATTTGTCCGCTGCTCAAAATTACAAGGTCTGTCGCCAATAGCCCTCGAGTTGTTTTGGAGTCAGACGATAATAAACAGTCACTCACTTGATGAAGTCAATTTTTGAAGCTACAGGCTTTAGTCAATAGAATTCGCGAGCCGAATATCACGTGATAGAGACATTCTAAAGATGAATCTGAATTTTTTAAGAAACCGAATTGTGAAAATTCTTTTTTGCGGAGAACTTGTTAGGAATTTACTTCTTGAGCTTAGGTAATTGGACAATTTTATGTTAACATAAGCATAAAAGGATACCTAGTTGTACACTGTTTTTTAGTAGCATTCTTTTAACTCTGCTCATAAAAAAAACTATTCCATGCCTTTGGAACCAAAACACAAAAGCCCCGAGTAAACACAAGTGCAAATTATACACCCAACTAAATTGAAATTCGTTCCATTCTCTGCAACAGGAACAAACCACGAAGAATTACCTCAACTTTCTTTAAACCTGAAAACAAACAAATCGCACACAAACATAATTGCAAAATAAATATAACAGACGTTACACTCTCAACAAAAACAAAATGTCTTTTTTTCCCACTCCTGTCAACCAAACAATTTTTTTTCACATGCCTTCACTTTTCTCCTTGCTGAAACTTAAAGCCATCTACTTAGCAGCACAAAAGAGACGTTGACGCACCAATAGCCAGCTGTCAAAAGACTCTTCTCAAAACAGACCACTCTAATTAGACATTGCCAAATTGCCTTACTCTGCCCATAGGCATTCTAGACCTTAAGATTTCGAAATGGCTTCTTGTTGAATAGTTTGTCATTTGGTTGAATAGAAAGTCCTCCATTCAGTGCGGTTAGTGTTCCCGGAAGCTATATTGGTTGTCGTCCCCGGGATTGAATCACATTGTCCTTGATGCGGGTACCTACGTGATTTGTGGTTTTTCGGTATACCGTGATGTTGTGTGTGAATGAATGTAATGACTCCTTTATCCTCCGAGGTATACTGTCGGTGTCTTTTTGAAAGATATTAAGTGTATCAAATGATTTCGTTTAGAGGCGCTCTTTAGTGGAAATTGAGTGGTAATTGATGGTTGTGGGAAGGAATTAGATGAGATAGTTTCGAGTTGCATGTCGAAATTCGTTTATAAGAAGGTGAATTTCTGGTTTAAAAATGACTGCAATAATTCTTAGAACATAATACGATTACGTTTTGAACTACAATTCGATTAACCTTTGAGATTAAAACCAAATGTTTTAATTTTAGAAAAATTTTGTTTTCTAAAATGCAAATATCTGAAGTTTTATTAAATATCTTTGTCCTTTCTTTCTATCTAAAAATAAACAAATAAAAACGAAGAGCTTTATGATGCGTTACAGACAAAAATCAGAGTAACTTTTATTTTACAATACAGTAGAACCTCGACTTACGCTACCTCGACTTAACACGAATTCCGGAGTTACGCGATTTTCAAATCTCGTCGATACGTCTTTTTTTTATTATTATTATTTTCTTTTTTCATCAGGCGGAATCAGTGACAGAGCCTGATGAAATTGGTAATTTAATTGAAGAAGTTGTCGATATTGTCAAGCAGATAAATTTAGAAATGGATAGTGATGATGATGTTCAAGAACTGCTGGATTCCCACAATCAAGAGTAAACAATTCATGAGCTCATAGAAGCGAAGATCAAGTTCAATCAGACGGCTTCAGTTTAATTGAACAAGTAATATTAAAAAAAATTAAGTCAATTCCTACTTAGGTCAACAATGAAAATTTTTATTTTAGTTACTTTTTATTAAGTAGTTACAATAAATATAAATATAAAGAAAAAATGAGAGAATCACAATATTAAGTGACAAAATAGAAAGCGATTTTCCTTGCAATTTTTCATTTTCCTTTCTATATATAGTGTTGGACTATTTTTGTTTGTTTGCTACTATTTATTCATTAATTAAATTTAATTATTGAAAAAAGAAGTATAGTAAAAAAGAAATCACATTCTCAGAGATTAGGCCATCCCAGGTGGGATTCGAGCCCACAACCTTTGGATTAGAAGTCCAACGAGCTATCCATTGCGCTACAGGGACACAAGGTACGAATTTCCATTCTATATATGCGGTTGGACTTATTTGTTACTATTTATTCATTTTTTAGTTTAATTAATAAATTAATATTTAAAAAAACTGTATTAACATCAAGTGTCAACCACTACAAGTTTAAAAAATGCATTTGATCTTGAATGGATGAAAATAGAAAGCATTTTATTAATTATTGAAAATTTGAATAATAAATGTAAATAAATAAATAGGGAGAGAGTGAACTCTAATATTAGGAATTGGGGAATAAGGGTTACAAATTTTAGAAAATACGTACTCCAACATAGAGCTTACATTTTCAACAAAACAAGGAATAAAAATATTAGCATGTTAGAAGAAATTTTACTGGAGAAAAAGAAAATCATTGAGCCGTCAGACTACTTGTTAGATTTTAAGAAACCTTGCACATCAAAAATAACTTTGATTTGCTATTTTGTATTTTTGTTATCTGAGATTTTAGGAAAAATTTTTCTTGTAAGTTATTACTTTCTTTTGTCTCCAACTAAAAAATGGTTTATATGTATTTCTATGTGAAATTATACCCCGACTTACGCGGTTATCACTCAGTCCCACCTATCGTGTAAGTTGAAGGTATTACTGCACTAATATTTATTTCAAGGTTTTTTTTATTTAATTCTTAATATGTATATGTAAAGGAAAAAAACACCCCACTCACTTATCACTATATCTACGGAACTATTAGACATATAGACTTAAAATTGTACAGGCATGTTTGTTTTGCTCTGTTAAGATCGGCTAAGAATGGGTTTTGTAAAAATTTACTCCTAAGGGCATTCCAGGGAATTACAGACAAATATTCTCCTTTTTAATCTAATATGTCTACAGACTTGAAATTTAGGGAATATGTTTCTTTCCTTGAGTAAAGATCTGCTTAAAATGAGTTTTGTGGAAATAGACTCCCAAGAAGGGGAATGGTGTTGCGGGAGTGTTATAGACAAATATTCCCGTTTTTGAAGTATTAGACTTAGAAATTTGACAAACATGTTTCTTCTGTTGAGAAGGGATCCACTAATAACGGGTATTGTGGAAATCGACTCCGAATTCGAGGGGTGGGAGTTACCGGGACGTAAGCGATATATATATCTCCTTTTCAGAAATTCAAGTTCTATTATTTTTAAACCAAGAGGTGAAATCAATCAGAATGTTTTCCCAATACATTGAAATCTATAATAGGACAGACAAAAATAACTTAAATATAATATACAGTAGAACGTCGTTTAATCGAACGTTTATTATCCGGAGCGTCAAATATCCGGACTTTGGTCCGGATACGTTTTCGAACAGTGCAATGCTCAACAGTTGTTTCGCGTGAGGCCAATAGTGGCGGGAAAACTCAAGATGAGGGATATTTGGGGAATTTCAGTGGTGTGATTTGGTAAACATCTGCACAGAAAATATTTGATCAGATTGTTTCCAAGTGAGGGGGTGTATGCGTGCCCTTGTGTTGAGTTGTGAACTGCTATGGCTTCGAATTCAAAACGGAAGCGCAACGTTTTGAACATAGAGACAAAGCTTGAAATATTGAACCGTCTCGCGAAGGGAGAAAGTGGAACGTCTCTAGCACAGTTTTATAATGTTGGAAAGTCAACAATTTCTGACATAAAAAAAGCCGAGGAACCATTTTAATGTTTGCGTCAAAATTTGACTCAGAAGATGGCGCGAAGAAAAGGAAATCCTTCAGGGAAGCAAACGATGTTGTTCTTGATCGTGCGTACAAGAAGGTGTACAATGGAACAGCGAAAAATAAATGATTATTTTCCACAATAAAGTTAAAATTGTGACATTGTGCACCTTTGTTGCTTTTTCTTCAAGCACGTTTCCCGCATGTGATGATTTTTAATATTAGTATAGTGTCCAATTTTATAAACTGCATGAATCGCATTCGGTTTTCTGTTATATGAACAATCACGTATCCGAACGATGTCCGGTCCCAATTGATTCGGATAAACGACGTTCTACTGTATAGTCATACACAAAATATAGTGAAAAACCCAGCGAAGCTGCGGGTAAGTAACGGCTAGTATTGATCACAGACTCAGTGATGCCTTAAAATTCTAAGAATCTGAACGTAAAGCTCGATCTATGTCTTTGCTGATTCTTCTTTGATATCCGAAACTATGTCTCAAGAAAAAAAACTCGGCGATTGGCTGCAAGACCTTTCCAAGTGACATTTTAATAATATGCCTAAAAAGTCAAAAAATGCAGATATCAGAACTACCACAAACGCAACTATACAATCAGGGACGTCTTAAGACTTCTTGAGGCCCTGGGTCCCTAAGCAAAAGTAGGCCCCACATCTGACCCTTGAAAAAAGACAGTACACAGCATACGTTGTCAGATCCTCGTACAAACAATAACCCGAAACAAATAAATGTACATGACTTAAAATATCACAAATCGGCACGACCGACTGTCACCTTTTAACTGAAGGAGTTATGATGGTGTTTGGTGGTAGGCCTAAGCAAATACATGGACGACGGCTATCACAAATAGCCAGTTGACATATCGTTCATTCCTGTCCAGTTCCAGTCTGACAAGTTCCAGTTTTTCGGAGAATACAATCGGAAAAAACATTTGATCGTTGAAATTATTCGAATCTTTATCTGATTAAGAATGAATCTAGAACGAGATGAGACTCTTATTGTGGCCGAGGCCCTGGGCGTGGACCTAGTTGGCCCATGCCTTAAGACATCTCTGTATAAAATATTATCAGGTAATTGCTTGACTGGCATACCATCGACTAGTTCGCTAAACCAAAAGACACGTCAAATGTTATCATCGTATACGTGTTTAATATTAAGATTATTGTGTTTTTACATGCGTGGAAACAGTTTTCTACTACTGTTCTACATATAGCAGCATTTCGCGATGTTTCTTCATTCGGCGAATTGGTTGAGGGTAAGTACCAAAAAGGTTTCGTTATTTTAAGTAATAAAAAAACATCCATCCTCCTTCCTCACACACAACACAATTTCTGCTTTTATTATTATTGTTTCGGTACTTAAGTAAAATTGCAACCGTATTGGCGACATCATATGAAACGAAACACATGGTTGCCAATTCAGCACTTAACGACATATGCAAAATCGGGGGTGCCAACTTGGCGAGTTATCGTTAACATTGGCATTGTTGCGATAATAAGCAAGTACTATTGTTTCTTTTTCATATAAATAAAGGTATCTGTATTTTTAATTCTATTAATTTTTTTATTGAAATATTATTATACGATCTGTTAATATTTTATTTTCCAAAGCATGTGCCTGCTTTGCAGTATAAAATATTAACAAATAAGCTGTTAAGATTATGTTGAAAATGATATATAGGCATTATACAAGATAAGATGACAAAATATCGATAGGATAATACAATTTTTACATAATTTGTTTTTATAAGCGCGTATTTTATTTGCTTGGAATATAGAATTAATCTGAATTGTTTTTCATGCGGTTAAATAAATGTGCTCATTTTTAAGTATAAATGAATTTTTAAAAAATACTAGGAAGCATAAGAAAGAAAATATAATTCTCTTTTTAATAAATGAAGTTGAATTATGTACAGAATATGTGTGTGAAACATACTATATTAAAAAAAACTAAATTAAGGGAAATTGTACTTACGTATTATCGCAACCTATTGGCGACATTATTTAAAACGAAACACATGGATACCAATTGCTTCGTTTGCATTTGGACGAACATAAGAAATCGAGTTTGCCAACTTGGCGAGTTATTAATAGAGTTAGCGACTGTTAAGATAATACGTAAGTACCGTTAAAACTGTTTTAGAGCTTTATTTTAAAAAATTACAAAAATTAAGAAAAATGGTAATTTTTTATTGATTTAATTTATGTTTTAGTTACTCACCCATTTTTTTCCGAGAGCATCATTTTGATTCATTTTAAAATTTGAATACCAAGATAATTTATGCAAATATTTAAAAAAAATTTCATGGTTTTTTTTTCTTTCTGAAAAGCATATAATTTAGGCAGATTTTTTAAGAAGTAGGAATAAAGCTTTAGCAATTGAAATTAATTAATATCAGATAATTAATCAAAAATTTCAATTAATAATTAAGTTGACATATCTTAACACTTGGAATATAATTTTAATCATTAGAAAATAATAATTTTATTTCCGTTCTCTTCAAAGTCACGAATGCACCGAATATCAAACCGGCAGATTGTTCAAATTTTATTTTTATTGCAATTCAAGAACAATATCAAATTGAACATTGATATTGTGAATAAATGAATAGAACAATATCGAACAAAATTGGAAAAAAAAATACCCCAAAACAAAAAGTTGTTGCAATGCAGATCAAGACTCTAAAAAGATACTTTCATGGATTGAATTCCTAGCCCACAATAATACACAAAACTTCCTTGTAGACAGATCCATTGAATAATACATTCAAGGTAGAATATTATAAATAAAGAATTTCAATCAGTTTAGGTTTGCAGTACATATGATACCCAACAATATTTTTTTTAAAAAAAAAATCGCCTGAGTTCCTTTGTTACGTTATTCAAAATAGTTTAAAAGCAATCTTCCCATTCCATTCTCTTGTTGGATCCAACAAAAACATGTCAGGAAGTTAGAGAATATGCGAAAGAAAAATCTTCTTATTTCCACACACCTTATATCAAATGCGAATTAAAAAAGAATCTAAACATAGAAAATAAACAAAATTCGTGCAAGAAATCTCCTTCGCAGAACTAGAAGTAGTTGATTGAATTGCAAATCCGACTTCGAACGTAGAGTAAATGAACTTGGAGAATGGATTCCCCGCCAGTTTCGGATTGCTTTCACAGGGAACCGTTCCGAATTAGCATTTCACGTTCTTGACGCGTATCGATGTCATACTGCCAGAAGTAATTTGGGAGATATGACATCTTTATATTTATATCAAGTGAGATGTCCCAGGATCAAAATGGAGCCTTTTTTACTTTGGAGACTTCGGTAGAACTTGTTTTTGGTAGCTTACAATATGATTAAAAAGTCACTTTATATATACTCCAACTGAAATTTTTAGTCACTATAAAAGTGATTTATTGATTAACTTTTTATTAATGCTGTTTTTCAAAACTTCCCGAGTGCTATTAATGATGGATCTGATAATTTTGAAACACTATCAAAATACGAGTATGACACTTTAACTGTCCCCTCCTCCACACCTATTCCATTTTTTACACCCGCCACCGTGAGGACTCAGTACTTCCACACATTAAGTCTTCACGGAACCAAGACGCAAACCCTCGCGATTTGACTCATCTGAAGCAATGAGGGCCTCGAATTTACGACTATGAACACTTTACCGCAGCCTCCATTTTAGTAGTGATGTTGCTTTATTGATTCAAAAGATAAATTAGCAATATATTCTTCTCAGGTGACTTTCAAAATATGAAGGTAGTATTAAATGAAATAGATTAACATTATTATGGAAACGGGAGATATGAATTAAAATCTGAAGTAACTTCAAACAGCCATCTGATAAATGCAAGTTCATAGGTTGCTGGAACCTTTTTAGAACGATTTTGTAGCCATTTTCTTAAGTTCGAAACATAAAAATCTATTTTTCAATGTTCAATCTGTTAACCTTGTTTCCGAATTGCGTACTTTTCATGATATGGACAGAGACATTTTATGGCATGGGTCAACTGGGCTCGGACTCAGGTCCTCGGCCACAATTGAGGCCTCGTTTCGTTTTCGACTCAGGCTCAATAAGATCATAATTCAAATAATTTTAGCAGTCAAATGTTTCTTTCGGTTGTATTCTCAAAAAAAAAAAAAAAAAAAAAAAAAAAAAAAAAAAAAAAAAAGGGGAAAAAAGAAAGAAAAAAGGAAAGAAAGAGAGAGAAAAAAATAAACTGAGAATTTTGTACGATATGTCAACTGACTACATGGGATCACCGCCGTCGATGCCTAGGCCTAGGCCTACCTCCATACAAATGCAGTCGGTCGAGCCGGTTTGAGCGATTGTAAGATAAGTACATTTATTTGTTTCAGGTTGTTGTTTGTACGTATTTGCAAACGGTATGCTATACACTGTCAACTTTTAAGGATCATACGTGGGGACCTGCTTTTGAGTCGGGGCTCAGGATCTCAAGAAGTTTTAAGATGTCACTGGATATGGGGGTCTTTCTTAAAATTTCCATGCGTATATTCCTTGGCAATTCTCTTTCACAACTTGCAAGAGTCCATCAATTGTGGCAAGCTTTGAGTTTGGAAAGAGTTTTTTCCCCCAGCAGACAAAAAACGTACTAGTACATAGCTGAAATGTCAGAGGATTGCAGGAATATATCGACAATATATACGTACATCTGTGTATTCGTTTTCCTTTTTTTTAAAGAATTCAGTGGTAGTTCTGGGGGTATGACTGGTGACTTTGTCTAGATGCATTTAATTTAATTTTTTAAAATACTTGAAATAAAAGAAAATTTTTGAACAGTTTTTTTGAAAATATAGGACACGAAACAATATTACATTCTATAATAGGGGTGGGCAGACTTTTCCAGGGTACGGGATACTTATAATTTTTTCAAGATGTTGCTGTCTACCCAGTGGCGTAGGTGTGGTGAAATAAGAAAAAGGGGTCTACAATATTCATTATAACTAAAAATAAATACGGTAAATGTACTTACTCACATATTATTTAACTAAAATTTTAAAAAACCTCACATATTTAAAACCGTGTTTAAAGCAAATCATAAGATACAAATATAATATCAAATGACGCATTTATTATATAATTAACAATTCAAAATTCAAATTATTTATTACGTATATAAACAATTTAAAATATATTAAAAAATTAAACATTTTCATCTAAAGTTAATTCTCAACTCTGTTGAAGATTTAATCTGGATACTTTCAGACTATCTTGAATATTTCCTGTATATAATTACTAATTGCTAATCTTCAGGCTGTCACCCCAAAATGTCTTGGTGGTCCACCGGTCGATCGTAATCGACAATGCCCACCCCGGCTCTATAACATAAAAAGCTACGCACCAAGGAGTTATCCGTATAGAGCGAAATTTCGTAGCATATACATCGCGATTGAATATGCAATGATGGAAAGGATTAACTGTTCATATTCAAAATGAATGACTACACCACACACAATTTTCAACGAATTCTTATAGAGTATCCATATGGTGTGTAAACAAAGTACATTCTAAAGCTGAAGCATAACTACCACGCGATTTTGGTTCCGTTGACCCACGTGGGCTGTACTAATATCTTGCAGACGCATTTAAAAACAGTTCCAGGCATATGTTACCATTTGAAAAAGTTGAAGACCTGATATCAGAATCGTTCGACATTTGAGTCGGAGCGATACTACAGTTTGCCGATTTTGGCAGGAATGGATGAACCATAGCCATCCGGATAATTAAGAAGGTAACGGCTTACCGAAAGTGATGATAGAATGCGAGGACAGAAGGATTCTCTATTCGGCGTACACAGCTCCTTATGTGTTATTATCAATGATTCGACCTGTAGCCTGCACACTAGTGACTGCGATGACCATTGATAGACGAAGCGAACAAAAACTGTCACGCAGGCAATTGCATCGTTGGCCCCTCACCACTACATACCACCTTGAGGATTTGCAGTAGCGCAGGCAGCACCCGACCAGAAATCTCTTAAACTGGAGTGGAACCTGTGTTCAGCGAGGAGTCTCTCTTCAAACTGGGCCCAATGACGAACAAAGATGTGTTTGAAGACGTCCAGGACAGTGGTGGGATACTCATCTGATTGTCACCCGTCACAAAGTCCGACATCAAGTAGTTATAGTATGAGGGGCCGTTTCATTTGATGGCCAAAACTTTTTAGTTGTTGTTCGTGACACTCTTAAAGCGCTCTTTCATGATCCTTTTGGCAGGGACGTTTTAAGGCATGGGCTAACTAGGCCCAGGACATCACCCTCGGTGGGTGCCTCGTTTCGTTCTTGATTCTGTCCTTATAAGATCATGATTTGAATAATTTTAATGGTTGAATGTTATTCCCGTACATATTCCACACAAAAAACAGGGAATATCAAAGTGCTTGTCAATTGGTAAAAGTGGTAGGACTGTATTATTATGTGATGGCCGTTATCCATGTCTAGGCCTAGGCCTAATACCATAAACAATCATTCAACTCATTTAGTCGAAATGCGGCCATCGGCTGAGCCGGTTTGTGCTTAGGTTTTTGAGATTTGAGTCGTGCACATTTATTTGTTTCAAATGACCATTTGAACGAGTATTTGACAATGTGTGCTATATATTTTCTACTTTTAAAGATCTCAGGTAGGGCCTACTTTTGCATAGGTGCCCAGGGCCTCAAAGAGTCTTAAGACATCAACTTCAAAAGAATAATGCCCAGCTGCACGCATCACCTCTTTCTACTGCTTGTCTTCGTGCTTCTCTAACACTCTACTGGTTGGTGTGATCTTCATCTCTCTCCACTACACAGCACGCTCATACTATACTGAGAAAGTGTCTCTGATCATCTCCAGATCACAATTAATACGCTGAATGGAATGTCTATGTCAAGAAATCCTGCATTAGAATATCCATCACAACTCTACTCATAAAAGCCTTTCCGGAGAACAATTTGCAACAAGACCAGAGGTGGGCAATACATTGTTTATTTTTTGTTTCACTCTTGCAGCTGTATTTCATGACTAAAACATTTAATTTCTGTGATATTATTGGTGTTTCTTATTCAATACATGCACATCATATCTAAAAATTTTCGCCCCATTCAAATAACTTCTTGGGTCATCGCTTTTTATGTTTTATAGAAATGTAAGTTGTTAAAAAAATATAAGCAGTGTTTTTTGGAATCTTTTTTATTTTTAATTTTCGAATCTTTTTTTTTTTAAATCTGTGATAGTCATAAAGCATTCACTGAAACATTGCCTTCTTGTAAACAAATTTGGACTTAAAATTCTTCAAGTGTTAAATAATATATGCACCTTTTTTGCTGCTGTCATTTAAGTAAACCTATGCTTCATCAAGGGTAACAATGTATTTCCATTTATTTGCTACACACACAAAATACCTTGAGTTGAACTACAAACATCACCAGTAAGTGTAAGTGAAAACACACTTCAGTTTTCAAAATGAGAACGTTACTCCAACTATGAATTTATCAGATTTTTGAGAATTAAACAACTGTGTCTTAAAGTTTGAGGAGTGGATTAGTTGGTTGGCTTGAATTTACGCACGCTAGAGCAATAGTTCTTGTAATATTTGGAGAGCTCGCCCTCCTACGGTTGTAGAAATGGATTTCTGTAGACACGAAATGAATTATTCAAACATGAATAAATTGAATTCTAAGAAAAGACATGTTTAAGACATATGCGTGAATGAGTGATTTTGGGGTTTATTGGCGCAAGAGCCGATTTCGGCTATACTGCGCCAAACATTTGTTTTAATATCTGTGGTCTAGACGGGAAGAGAAAGAAAGAATGAATTGAATGACAAGAAAGAGTGTCGAAAATAGAAAATTATCACTAGGGTACCCCTGGTTCGCGAAGCCCATGTTTACCAAAGAGAGTAAACCCCGTGGGAAAAGGAAAAGATCACTAGGGCACCTCGGGATTGTGACACCCGTACTCACCTAAAGAAGGTGAGCCCCCTGAGGGGTTAAGACATATGCAATAATATTCGAACGAACGTTCTCATATTATAATGGGGTTGTGATATTATATTGTAAAAGTTATAGAGAAGCCGGCCTGGGAAAAACTTTGTTCTAGAGCAGCGGTCCCTAAACTTTCGATTGCTGCTGCCCCTCTTTATGTATCAGCGTGACATTGTGGACCCCCAAGATTTTGAACATTCCTCCCCAACTTAACATTCTTGATCAAAATACAAGTTCTAGTAGAGTTTTTTTTATTGGGGACCTTAGTCTAGGATGGCACATCTTTCAATTTTTCCACGAGGCCTTTCAGAGTCTATAAAGGAGGGAAATCTTAATGTTTCACCGCAGACCATAGTTTAAGAACTTATGTTCTAGAGCACAATTTCACAACCGAGGGTTTCAAAAGTTTTGAAGGAACCCACAAGAAAACGAGATGTCCTTAGGGGTCCATAATATAAACTAAGGAACTCATGATAAAATATCTTTAATGAAATAATTTAATAAATATAATAAAATAAACTAATGTGTCATACAAATTTCCAGAAACTTCGAATGACAAGGTTTTCAAATTTTCTGGTATCTTTTCAGTAAACGAGAAAAAAATTCTGTCAATAGAAAATTCTTGAAAAAGAAATTATTTGAGCACAAATTAATCTAGAAAAAAGCCATTCATAATCAGTGGAGATGATTGTAATCTGTAGTGAATGATCCGTACTGTGTTGTGGTGAAAATTTATTGTTTGTGAACGTTATTGTTCTAATTGTGGGAACTGTAAGGTATAAGCAAGATATATATATATATATATATATATAATTTATGATTTAAATTATTACATAATATTGGAATTAAGTATCGTATAACAATATAAGTATAACATTCAGAAACTATTTAACCGCTCAATTATTAACTTTTAGCATATTACAATTAGATATTTAATTTGGGAATATTACAGAGAAGTGTATATGAGGATCCATAAACTTAAATTAACAACTCAGGGGCCCACAAGCAAAAAAAAAAAAAAAAAAAAAAAAAACGGGCAGGAATTTCTCTAGCGTTTTACTATCTCGTAATAATATGAATTTTTTGTTAAAATATCGTTGCATACATTTTAACAGTGGGTCTTTGATTAAAATTCAGTATATTCGTTTTTAAAATTTTAGTTCTTATTAATTCCCTCCAAGTTAAGGGCTCCTTAGTGTCATAAGGTCTTAAGGCGACGGATCTAATAATTCTGTACTACAGTCTACAGTCAAGTTACAAAAATGGCATTTGAGGTATCCGAAGAAAGGCAAAATAATTGTAAAAAATTGAGATATGAAGATTTTTTTGAATTTTCATATTTATTTAGTAAATTATATGAAAAAAATTTAAATAGAAATGGGAAAAGAAGGAAACAGAATAATTTATAAAAGTTAAATAAGATGAATAAAATGCTTATAAACAAATTTTCAGTTTTCCAATATTTATACATGCTATACATTTTGGAAATGACTAAAATAGGGAAAAAATATTTTAAATTTTTACAAAAATGGAACAGTTTATCTCTAATATATAGGAAATCGTTGAAAAAAATATACATATGCTATATTTATATACGTGATTGCAATTTTTTTTTTGTTTCTTGTAATGATCCAATGACTTTTTTTTATGAAGTGGGACAAAACAATTTTAATATTAATAAATAAAAAAATCAGTTAATTATATTCCTAATTTATTTAGCTATCTCTGTTTGCGTTTAAATTTCCCTCCCAAACCACCCTTTGTATAAAATACACTGCTGGCCACCGTAAATGCAACACCAAGAAAGACAAGAGATAGCACAAGAAAATTTATTTTGTAGATAACATGTTGACCAAGTATCAAATGATTAAATTTATAGACTTTTGTGAAGTGTGGTTCCTGCCAGAATCCGTAGCCAGAGTAGCCACCATTGTTGGAGACCACCGCTGCCACACGCCTCGGCATTTATTCAACGAGACTTTGTATGTGTTCTTGGGGTATAGCAGACCAAGCAGCTTCTACGCGTTGTCAAAGTTGATCTAGTGTGGCAGCTGGGGGTGTAATCTGGGTCAATAGTTGAGCAACCATAGACTACATGTTTTTCTATCGGCGAAAGATCCGGAGAGCGAGCCGGCCAGGGAAGCAATTCAATCTGGTGATTGACGAAGAATTGAGGTAGAATTTTGTAATTGATTTTAAACTAAATTCCCGATAATCTAGAGACTTGAAATTTCGACCATAGTTCAGAAGCTGATGACAATGCATGAAAATATAAAAGAAGTTCTAGTATCGAACCCGGGCCTCCGAAGAGGCTTGTATGTCTGTCCGGGTGGAAATTTTTGATTGTTTTTAAACTAACTTCCCGATGGGCTAGAGCAGAGTTTCCCAAATTTATTTGTCTCAAAGACCCCTTACCATGTTTTTTGGTTTTGGACAGACCCCCTACATACCTAATATTGAATTTTGCTTGAATGTTTTTTGACAGCTGGTGTAAAACTACAAAATATTAATTTTTAACTGTTGAGAAGTACGATGTTTATAGAACTTAGGAAACACATGTTTATATTAATTAAATTAAAATATAATTAATATATGAATGAGGAGGGATGAATCTGGTGCTTCAATGACAAATTTTCAGGTTTATCTCTAAATCTTTTTGGTTTATAGTGTCTAGTCTTTTTTTTTTCTTTCGGAGATTGGCAATCACGCTGAAACTCCGGTCACTAGAAAAGCAACTAAAAACTTTCTCAAGATATTCCATAATTCGGGATGAATAGCAGATAAACCTTTTTAAAACAAAAATTGTTGGCATCCGTCTCTAAACTACTCTAAGATCTTTGTTAGTGCCTATTCCGATCATCAGTTCTTCTTGTAATCTCTCTGACATTTTCTTTTCAATATGACCATATGATTACATTGCCTACTGTGGTATTACAATGTTAAAAGCATTCTCAAACCTAGTTTCACAATCTGAATGAATGTTGTTTAATAGTGTTGTTTTAATAGCTTTTCACCTTCGACTTCGTCATTATCAAATCTTTATGATCATAAACTGTAATAAATTTGATCAAATCGTCATTATCCAAAGGGCACGAATCCCGACATTTTTTGGGGATTCTTCTTAAAACAAGAAAAATCAGTGTACAAAATAAAAAAAATAAAAAAAAAAAAAAATTAGTTTTACAATAATGATATCTCATGATAATCGTGTAATTTCAAAAATCACATATAAGGAAAAGTAAGAAAAAAATGAGAATGTAAATGAAGAAAGACAGTGAGAAGAGTATGATACAGAAACCTCAAGATAACAATTACACGCATACGAGACAAATTCGAAGTTCATGGAACAGTGTGTGATGTGCATAAAGGTCATTCAGGTCGGCCTCGAACAGCTACAAGTGATGAGTCATCAACGGCAGTCTTGGAACTGTGTGTGTTTCGACGCTCTCCTAACAAATCTTCAAGGCAAGGGGCACGTGAAAGTGATGTAAGTGCTAGCAGCGTGCTACGCATTCTGAAGAGAGGCAAGTATCGTGTTTACATTCCAAGGCTGGTGCAACAGCTAAATGACGACGATCCAGATCGAAGGTTGCAATTTTGTGAATGGATTCAGGAGATGGTGATACGTAAACCGGGATTTATGGGTAGCATCATTTGGTCGGATGATGCCCAATTCAAACTTAATGGAACTGTCAATAGGCACAATTGTGTTTACTGGGGTGAAGAAAATCCTCACATTACAATTGAAAAAGCTGTAAATTTGCCTGGTGTAAATGTGTGGTGCGGTTTGTCTCAAGGGGACTCATTACTTGATGAAGCTGTCTATTAAACCTAAAATGTTGCTGATATTACGATTAACGTAATGATGAATACACAAATGCTCGCCACTTCACAACTCATTACCTATCTTTCCCATGAACGACTTTAAACGGTAAATTTCTATGGAAGTCAAGTATCATGGCACCCTTATTTAAAATTGTATAATCATGCTTCTTTCTACTTTATTTACACAATGTTTAATTACAATTTTTTTTAAATGGCTATCCGAATTAAATAAGTCCGTTTAAATGAGGTCCGAATCATAAAATGTAAGGGTAAACTACATAGTTATTTTTATATAATAATTTGTATAATAGTTTGTGAGATATAAGTACACATTTTTTTAAAAATATTTCTCCATACATTATGCTATCCATTTTTCAAAGTAATGTAAATAACTGATTTTCTTAAAAGTTTCATAATTATATATAGTGCACATATGTAGGATAGAATGGATACAAAAGAAAGAAAGCGTCCACTTGAAATGTCTGCTGAACAACAACAATAAAATAAAAGATGTAGAATTACTATTTTATAGTAACATCAACAATTCCTTATGCAAGAAAAACAACTCTAATGAACATATATATGTGTTATTTATATGTGATACTAGGCAATTATGTCATTGTAGATGCAGGCATACACACACAATTCCTCTTTGTCAAATTTAATGAATTTTTAAGCATTGTTTAGAATTATTTTTAAATATTCTACATAATTGTAGGTTTGAGTGCTTATATAGTTTCTCTAAAAGACTCCAATACTCTTTTTTTCTTTCCAAACTTACCTTGAAAATAGATTTTCTCAGAAACGAGATTCGTGTCTCATGTTTAACATTGTTGCAAAAACAAAGGTCATTCTTTATTACGTCTTTCAATGGTCATTCCGTGTTTTTCTTTCATTCTCTATCTTTTTCTCGTCGCCAAATTCCAGTAAACCTTTTAAGTGCTCTGGGATGTTGTATAACGTTTCTTGATAATGTTTCGTCTGCCTTTTTACCAGTCTTACACAATAAATGCTGTGTGAGTTCCGGTTTTACACATTCCGCTTTTTTTTTTTACATTCCCTGAAATTTCGTAAATTTTTTCGACAGTATTGTTTTACCTTGAAGTTATCTCATTTCTATGTCCATTTTGTGTTCATTCTGAGAATTTTAAAAATTTATTTTTGACTCGACATTTCGCAAATTACTTAGACAAAGACAAAGCAGAAAAAAAATAAAGGAACTAAATCAAAATTTAATTTTTCTTTCATTAGCGTTCTGCAACAGTGGCATATAACATTATGATGATGGATTTTACAATTTTGAATCACAGTCTAGTGACACTAATGCTTTTAATAAATTAAGCTGGAATTGATTTAGAACAATAGTCACTATTTACTGAGCATATATATAACATACTAGCTGGTATACACTTTCATTGCACGGGTGATTGAAAATTAAACAATACAGATCGAAGGATAAAGAAGTTTTAAGATTAATTTTACGTGAACTGCAAATAAACAACGAATTAAAGTTTTTTGTATCTCAGAGAGAACAAAAAATCATATTTGTTAAATTTTAAGTCTGCAGGTCTAATAGGATGAAAAGTTTTTTTTATTTATAACGCCCGTTGTGGGTCAATTTTTGAAAATAACTTCCTCAGCTAATCTCTGCTCTGTAAAAGTAATTTTTATTAAAATTTAAAAATCAGCACCACATAATATATCACACGGTACAACATAAACATCCAGCCTCTGATCGAACAGTCAATACCACATCAATGCATGACACTATACGAATGGCAAAGTAACATATTACAAATTTTGTGTAATGGATGCTTAAAATAGTATAAATAATTTATATCTGGATGTCTAATACGTTAATCTTACTTTCTGTTGTATCTATTTTATGCCAAAATTGTAATATTCGCAAGCAACAATGTATTCGCATCCTTACAGTATAATGGCGATTCAATGGAAACACAGCGAAATGTTGTCGATATAGCCAAGTTGGCATCATTTTTGGAGACCCTGTTGGCAACTTGGCGATTTATTGAACGGCGCAGAAGTTGATGTGCTGTAGCGCCACCTGGTGAGGAACTGCAGCAAAGAGGATAGCACAAAACCTTCTCCAAATATATACATATACATGTCAATTTTCATAGTGATCGGTTGAACGGATGGTGAAGCCGATTTCATATATACAAACATCCATTGATATATATCACTTGCAGCACATCAACTTCTGCGCCGTTCAATCAATCGCCAAGTTGCCAACATGGTCACCAAAAATGATGCCAACTTGGATCTATCGACAACATTTCGCTGTGTTTCCATTGAATCGCCATTACACGAGACTTAAAACATTTTATTGAAAGGTTGCACTACGACAGGTGTTTGATATTACAATTAGAAGTTGTCTGGCAGACTTGACATTGGCGCTGCATGGAATTCCTTACGTTCTGGAAGATTCCTGGCAGGTCACGTATCCTCTCGGCAGCTATAGATATTCAAGGTATCTTCAAGTGAAGAAAGGGCGTCCCGTACTCCAAACTTTTTATGTGATCGCAGAAGAAGTCCATGCACTTTCGAACACCTGTTGTAGTACAGCCTTTCAATAAAAAAATTTTTTGCCCCATTAATGTGTTGCTGTTTCTGTTTTTTTTTTGTCTGCTTTGTACTATAGCTAGCAACTACAGCATTTGCGACCCCACATTCCTGTGTGATTTCGAATCGTCTCTACGCTCCCTACACACTCTGCAAGTTTGTCGGTCTGGTAGAGAATCACCCTGGTATACTCAAGTGTGTGAGTAAAGGGCTGAGAAGTTTTATGTCAGAGTCAAAGTTTGGTGATTTATAGATTTCTGATTCACTTAAGCAGCGTTTCTCAAACTGTGGAGCGCACCCCTTTGGGGGGGGGGGCGTGATAACTCTACGAGGGTGCGCGAGTATATTGAAAAGTCGAAAACAAAAGATTATTTAAAAATCTTTCAGGAACTAAAAGTAAACAAACAAAATGCATTCTGACGTAATAAGAAATAAATACACATTTACACTGATAAATACACTAAAAATATATTAGTAACTCACAGAATGTATAAAGTTAGATATCCTTTGTTAAAAACAAGTTAAATATTACCAATTGACCCAATAGGTTTGTCGTATATAAAATTATATACAAAAAATAACACTTATCTTGATAATTTATAATTAACCCGTAATTTATAATTACAGTTTATAATTAATCCTTTTACTAACGATTAAAAGATACGGGATTCTCTCCCCAATGCCACCGTTTTTTACGTAGGCGTGCGTATGTGATGTATTGGGAGAGGAGAGGGGGGGGAGGAATAAATAAGCAAATCCTCTGAAATAAGTAAATCCTTCGTAACCACTATCACGGTCTTTGTATTGCCTTCCAAACCCTTCAGAATAATTTATGAATAGCAGTGCACAGAAAAGATCGTACTTTGGAAAGACGTATATATACGTCAGGACAATTAATGCTTTTGCTGAGAGAGACGTTAATATACGCCGGTAGTACTTAGGAAGTTAAAGTCGTATTGTAGCTTTAGCGTCAAAGTATAGTATTATTGAATTCAATACATTGTGTTATCGTATGGAGGGGGGGGGGGAGCGCGATGAAAATTATGATTGAATATTGGGTCGTAAACATTGAAAATTTGAGAAGCACTGACTTAAAGGCATCGAATGATGCGAATAGTTAATCTATGTGAAGATAATCTATTTTGCAGCTTACCCACAGGAGCTCATTTGTTGTTCCATGGACATTTGTTCTTCAGTTTATTATTGTAGTAAAAAGAGAACAGTACCTGAGGTGATACACACTGTAACAGTTTTCAAACAAGTCTTGTAAAGGGTCTGAGATTCAGTTGTATTTTCTTCCTCTATTATCATGCTGAAAAATGTTCCAATGGAATCGGGTTATAAAGAACGAAAGCACAAGCAATTCGACTCGAATTTGCACTATCTTTTTACCCCGTGGCAACCTTCCTCTCCTAACTTCTATACTTCACTATAAGAGGAATTTGAGACTTGCTTAATTGAAAATGCTGTAGTCCACATTATTCGTCTTCCGAGTACGCGAGATCAAGCTTAAAATCCTTAGATTGCTGCAATACTAGAAATAAAAAGCAGAAAAGAAGAGACAATATTTCATTAATTTAAAAGTCTTCTGTTGCTCTAGTCTTTCTGGATTTTTTTATGACACCACGACGCTTATTCTTTTGAAGTGAAGATTTTGACTTAGTTGCTGTATTTTCGTCCTGAGAACTTCCGACTGTCTATTCCTTCCCCTACACAAAGCACAACTCAATATACCCCACGATCAGTCGATGAGGTAATTACTGGAGTAGACACCTTGCTCTCCATATCTACACCACGCAAATTTTGTAATATGGATTAGTGGCCAAATCCAAAGGCCTTGGTACAAGAACAAAATGAGGGCCCTATCTTGGTTGGGTTTTATCAAACAAAAATGTTAATATATACGAATATTTTAAATATACAAAGCTACTTTAACATCAGCTTTTTATCGTGCTCTGCAGAACATAGGAAAGCAAAGTTTCATACAACCATTCATGTTTGTGTATGAGTTTTCTTGTGTGAGCTTTAGTGATCGCCCAGGTTTGACACCAAGACATGCCTCTTCCAGAGCAGCTGTGAAGAGTTTAGGATCTGCCGGAACTGGAGGATGAGAAGTAATGTAGTAAATAATAAAAAATTAAACAGTAACGAACAAGATTGAAAATTATAACATACGTATTAGGCAATAAAACGGTGTAGATAAAATAAAAGGTTTATTATATGAAGGTTGAACTTGCCTACTAACAATGGAAAGAACTTTAGGGCAATTCCTTACATCCTCTAAATTATTTTCTACTGAGTTGTCGTGATTATAGTTGTGTGTTGCAACCTTTTACATTTATATTTTAAATGTGGAAGAAATTATCGTACCTTGCTTGGTGGTCAGAATCCGAGGGGGTCCCTAAGCGCGAGGGCCTCGTAGTATGGCACCTCCTAGCCCATTGGTAGCTCCGCCATCGGTATGGATGTGAGAACACGTCGGTCAATTTATTAACTTCTCAAGTAGGATCAAAATACAAACACGCAACTTGACTAAAACATCGAAAGCCACAGGACCCCATAAACGGGATCATTAAATTAACATTACTCCACTTGACGCGAAAGTTACGTACTAACTCAAGCATCGTGTCTTAGAACCACTTCTTGATGGTTCTAAATTACGAAATCCATTATCAAAAGACCTTGCGTAGAAGAAACTATTTCAGTTTAAAAAATTAAAGCTGTCCAAAATAATCATTAATTTGAAAAAATAAAGTTTGTTCGATAGTAGAAGTTTTTTCAAATAAAAAAATCTTGTTTAATTTTATAAATTAAAAAAAAATTATGGCATCAAATTTGTGCCGAAATAAACATTACCATTTTTTAAATATTTTTAAAGGCATTCTTCTGAACGAATTTATTAAGCTTTTGTTTTAAAAAAATTGTAATTAATTTGAATATATGCTAAGATGATTTTTGTGGTACAGTTCTCAGTTTTTGATTTTATATATAAAGACATATAATTATAATTTTAATATATTTATAATATTCTACTTTTCTAATCAATTTATTTTCCTTCAGACTCCTTCTCACTCACTATATTGTATTTATGTTCTTTAAATGCTTGCAAAGGTAAGCCTCTTAATTAACAGCTAAAGTTTTGTAATTAATTTAGTCAAATCTATATTAATCTATTAATAAATTGTGATATAGCTATTAGATATAAATAATCCAAAATCCTTTACATCTCTTAAAGCATTGTCTTTAAAATTTCCACATTTTTATAACTACGAATATTGATCAATAAAATTCCTTATATTAACGTTTATATTTTTGCTTAGTTTGATATACTAAGCACAGTAATCAAAGATTAATCTACTTCTTTTTTGTTATGTTTGAAAGTTTTTTAACAACAATTTCTTTTATCTGGATTAAGTAATAGATATTTTGAATAGATAGTAGAAATATTAATAATATATAAAATGTATTCACAAAAAGAAAGTAGAGTATTCAGTCTAATAAGAAATATATATATATATATTGATCTTTACATTAAATTTATAAATAAAAAATTGATTATATTTTAATAATATGTAAAGCCGACTATCATTAAAATAACCATTACTTAAATATCATTAATGACAGTCTTTCCTTTTTGGAATGCTAAATTTGAAATATTTAATAAACCTTTTTTCAAAATTATTTACTAATTCCTAATTTTGTCGCTTAAGGCGATATGGTACCCTAAAAATCTTTAAACTGCTGAAAATTTTTTTATTCGCTTATTTGATACTCGAATCTTTGTAAACATGCCTGCAAAATTTCAAAGCTTTACCTGCATTTTTTATCAAGTTATGGAGCAATGTTTGATGCTGGACAGCAAATACCACGCGCACATTTCAGATTATTGCTGAAAAAGCCTGATAAAACGAATTAATTATTTTTTCTACCGCGCGTAAATGAGACTGACATTATACACGCAGTAACAAATCATTTCAAGAAAGAATTGTGCAATTCATGCAAAAGTTCTAGTTTGTGAATTGTTTATTGAAGAGCAAATGGATTTGGTCAAGATTTAAAATTGTACGTGCTTTTTATAATATTATTATGAATGAAATTAAAACTTCAAAACGGATTCTCCCAAAGCACAAATACTAAATTTCATTTTGATAACTCAAATAATTAAAACTCTAATTCACAAGAATAGAAAAACTCTCCCATTTTTATGTCTCTGTTTTTGGTGATATATATATATATTATATTCCATGTGTGTGAAATTCAACACTTTTATTATTAAAATATTTTAAGATATTTATTGAAACAAATGCACATATGTAGTTCTTAGATTTTGATGTATTTTACTCATAAATTGTTATTTGATTTTGCTTTCATTCGTGTACAATATTTAACATGCGAAGGCTTTTTAAAATCATGGAAATAAAAAGTAAAGGCATAAACATCTTTTGTACATGTTGTGCATTACCTCTGAGCATGGAATTAACTCTGAAGTGTGTGTATTTATTTTTTTTATAATTATTAAGATAAAGTTTTATGAAATATTGATCTTTCATTCGTTTTTTTTCTATATATTCATTATGGCAGTATACTGTTTAATTGTTCTACATTTGTGCAAGTTTTTATGGTAAGTAGTTTGAAATAAACCAATTAACATTTCATAAAAGTTTCAGATTATTCGATGAATATTATATCTTGCTATTCATGGGATGGAAAACTTCAAACTCATATTTCTCCATGTTGAATTTTTGTACATATACTGTTATTCAAACCCTAAGGCGTTTTTGATAATTGAAGTATGTGTTCGAAATTTTTTAGATGTTCTGAAATGTATGTTGTTTAAAACTGTGCATGGAATTAGCTCTAACATGTTTAGTACTTTTTCTAAAAAAAATTCAAAATCAAATTAATGTTTTTTTTTGAGAATTTTTTGGAGGTTAAACTATAAAAAAATTAATAAAAAATTAAAGAGCAGCAGCAGAAAAATAATTCATGCACAGTTTTATGTAGTATAGTATAAGATACTTGAAAAAAATTTTTAAGAAAAGAACATACTTAAAAAAAGCCTTAGGAAATTAAAAAATGTTTAAAAATGTTCAAAAAATTTAAATTCGTACAAAAATTTTACAACAAATTTAAAAATTTTTTGTATTGAATTATTATTAAATATTAACTTTTATAAAATACAATTAAAACCAAATATCAGATATTAAAAATAAAAAATTGTGAAGATGGTACCATATCGCCTTAAATTGTTTGTCTACTTTTTATCTGGTCTGCTATAATCCTGGTTTCCTTTTAATTTTATTAACTATAGTAATATTTTATTCCAATGAGGCTGCGGATAGTTATTTACCTTGTAGACCTAATGCATTTTCTTGGAGTCGGTATCTTTTTTAAGTACAGCACCATATAGGAGGAATGTAATTTTTCACCCAGTTTCCTCCCCAGAGGGAGGCATCTGAGCTCTGACGATGCGAATTGGTTATAGGAAT
>BMAO01001816.1:0-20634 GCA_019973975.1 Trichonephila clavata | reverse complement strand
TAAGGTCTTCCAATGTTTGTAGAGGGGTCGCATACACCTGGTGCCTCAGGTATCCCACAGAAAAGAGTCCAGTGGAGTCCGAATAGGCAAATGTGCGTGTGGAGACAAATCTTCGACACTGCCATACCTAATTATTTGGAGAACATAAAGGTATGGCGTCTCAAGAGGGTCAAGGGACGTCTCCAGTGGAGCAGAACCTCGTCAAGGAATTCGGGAACCAAACAATTTGATATGGTAGTGTCGAAGATTGACCTCCCCTTTTTCCTAATCTGACTCCACTGGACTTTTTCCTATAGGGATATCTGAAGTAACAGGTGTATGCGACCCCGCCACAAACATTGCAAGACCTTAAAGGATGCGGTACAGAGATTTGTGCCAACATTCTCTATTCTCCAACGTGCGGGACATGACATTCAAAAGAGGATTCAAATGTGCATTGCAGTTGAAGTTTGAACATCTCAAATAAAGGTATTTTGTAATAACTATTTGTTTTTTTTCTTTTCTCAGAATCGTTTCCTCACGTTGCGGGGTAGGAAATCACGAAAAAACAAATGCGTGATTTGCCCGTTCTATATTCTTTGCATTAAAGTCCACAAAGTGTCTTTTCGTATTAAATCAATGATCTACACTTTTTACCTTATCTCGTTTCTTCTTCAAGATAGGAATGTTAACTCCACAGTTTACCACCAGGCGGTGCAGTAAGGGATTTTTTTTGCAGTAGTTCAGAGCTATTTAACTGTACCTAGACACCGCTTTTATGAATATAGCAGCAGCCATTTCAAAGTTAAGATGGTGGCAAAGGACTTAAGAGGGAACACTGTATAAGACTATTTATATAATTACATATAGAAATGGGGGGAAATTTACATACAGTTACTTAATTTTTATCTGAAAATATATCTAGTTCTATCTCTCGAAATGATACACATACTTTGTTTTAAAATATTTTATCTTGATCTTTTTCAAACGTTAAAATTCGACCTTTAAAGAGATGTTTGAAGAAAGTATTGAGAGATTTTCCATCTGATTGCTTTGAGTCTTGATAAATGTACATTTAATTATCTGTACTTCTTTCAAGTAAACAATATCAAATTCGAAAATTGAGTCAATTTGAGGTAATTAAAAAAAACTAATAGCTCACAGATGATATTCAAATGCGTTTTAATGCGTACTTCCCAGAAAATAAATAAAACAAATAGTTACATAGTGTAAAGTTTTATTAACGGATGTAAAAATATTTTACATCTCTGGTTAAAGTTTAGATGATTATACTTATACAAATAAATTAATGTTACAAGATTAAAAGCGTTACCTCTTAAATGGCGTGAATAGAGAATGATTTTTAACGAAATAACATTTGTTTCATATTCTAAATAATTTTCACTTGGATACTACTTGAAAGAAGTATTGAATTTCAACTGAATACGACCAATTTTTATAAAAATATGCCCTTTCATTTCATTATGTTTTACAAGTACCAGTTAATTAAGTTGAAACTAATTGGGGCTTATCATTGATTTTTCTATCATTATTTACGCTTCAGTTAATTGTGCATCGATAATTAATTGAAATTTAAACTAATTAGGGGCTTTTTAACATGCCAATTATATTCTGAATTCATATATTGTGTTAAAAATAGCTGTTTTGTGAAAAGGTATTTCGATAGTTATTGCCTAACGTAATTATTCATACAGATAGCAATTTTTAAGCATATGTAAAATATATCATGATTCTTAATTAACAAATAGAGCATTTGTAAAATTTTGTCTTTACAAAGTCTGGTGAGGAAGTTAAGAGTTTATGCTAGCCCTTACTAATGTCATTTTGTTATTCTATAAAGTTCAGAATTATGAAGTCTGTCTGTTTCTTTTGGCAGTAACTGCCAAATACCGGTCCTCATTCGGCGTTGTAACTCGGGGGCGACCTATGCTGTAACGTCTATTCACATTACCATCATCTTGGAATCGTTGCCAAAGTCTGGAGATGACACTCTGGGCGATTCCAAGTTCCTAGGATGCGTCCAGCTGGGTACGTCCACATTCCAGTCGTCCGATAATTCTACCACGTAAAAAATCATCCAAATATTTCCTTTGTGCCATAACTATGCGGTTATTGCACTGAAAGGCTTTTAAAGCGCTTGTGAACAATTTTACTTCTTTGCCACCATTCCTTACACTCCCGTCATTGTGACGTACTATCCGCGCCATCTGGTGGTTTCCTGTAATTTGCATCTTCTTCTTCAAGATGTGTGTGATAATTCTACAGGTGAAATTTTTATTTTAGAGTTCAATTTCTGTGTGATTCTGAGTTATCCTTAATTTATGGACATGAGTGTAGAATCTACTCGTATTACTTTTGGTTAAATTTGGCATCTATTTGTACTACTGATAGATTTGTACTACTGATAATAGATAGAAGATAGCTGATTTGTACAAATGCCATATATTTATACTGTTGATGATAGATAATGATAGCTGATTTTTACTACTGTCATCTGTTTGTACTATTGATAGAAAATGAAACTAAAACCTACTTGTACTACTGATTGAAATTAGCATCTACTTCTGGTTGAAACTATCATTTATGCTTCTGGTTGAAACTGGCATTTACTAGCTTTACTGGTGAAAATTAGGATTACTCCTGATTGAATTTAGTACCTACTTCTGATTAAAACTAGCATCTATACTTGTTGAAAAACTAGCATCTATTTCTGCTTCTAGTTGAAACTAGTATCTGCTTCTTGTTCATGGGAACTTGGAGATTCTCGAATTTTTTTTTTAGAATGCGGCGCTCCTATTATTCCACAGGGAAGTTAAACTTAAATGTCATCATAAAATCCTTTTATAAAGGGAGTTTAAAATATTAATTTTGCCACCAATAACTATACACATAAATCTTTTAATTTATGTGTATAGCTACTTACTATCTATTAATTTATGTGTATACAATCACTATCATCCTTTCAATAATAGCATTACTTTTTGATTTCACTATTCTATCGAATAGCTGCACATACATATATATATATTTCTTTATCTTTTTAAATCCATCCAATGCTTCATGAGTAAAACATGTTCAATATTTTGCCTCTTATATTGTAATGCAAAATTGATGTCAAGCTTTAGTTGTACAAATTAATAAAATGGCGTATTTTATGCTTTTGCTGTACAAAAAGAATAAAGTTTTTAACTTTAAGCGTGCAAATAACAGATAATGTCGTGTCATATCCACACGAATTTCTTTTAAAATTGTTATGTTCTTTCTATCTGAATCACTGAGTTCGGGTTGAACTGCGTGGCAATAGATAAATATAACACTAACGCCATTCTAGAAGTTAGGCAGAGACAACTGGCCATGAACCTGATAAATACTAACACCTGAAAAAGTTGCAGAAAATTATCACCTGAAGAACTGTAAACTATTTGTTTAGTAAGGTAACGATTACATTAAGATTAAACAATTCATTGAATTTGGTTTCATTATTTATAAACACTCCTGGCTTCACAGAAGTATGAGTAATTATATTCATTAAACCTCTCTATTATATTACTTTTCGGTTGATATGGTTTCGTTAGTAAATATTAAATTCGAATTTGAACTGTTTCGTTCCTTGAACTTCCTAATTTTGAAAAGAGTTTCGAAATATTTTCTTTTTCGTTTCTTCGAACTCTGGAACTTTAGTTAGTAATGTTTACCTTCCTAGTATTTATTCGACGTCTATGTTTACCTGCGTCTCGTTCAGAAAATCAAATTGAAGTTACGATGTTAATTTCAAGATTAAACTTGTTTGTGATAGGACTGAAAGATAGGCTAAGAGAGATCGTGAATGGGGAAGTTACTTTTGGCCTTTTGTTTTAAAATCATTGATATTTTAGAAAAGGACGAGAATCAAATGGTTTAAAATTTATCCATTAATGATTTACAAGTAAATTTACTCAATATAATTATAAATTATGAAAGTGTCTATATATAACAATGATTAACCCTGAAATTATATTTTACATAACCTTCACCCCTCAGGGGGCTCACCTTCTTTAGGTGAGTACGGGTGTCACAATCCCGAGGTGCCCTAGTGATCTTTTCCTTTTCCCACGGGGTTTACTGTCTTTGGTAAACACGGGCTTCACGAACCAGGGGTACCCTAGTGATCCTTCTCTATTTTCAACCCTCTTTCTTGTCATTCAATTCATTCTTTCTTTCTCTTCTCGTCTAGACCACAGATATTAAAACAAATGTTTGGCGCAGTATAGCCGAAATCGGCTTTGGCGCCAATAATCCCCAAAATCAATCAATCAATACATACATAACCTTCAGACAAAAAATTGATTAAAATGAGAAATAAGAATCAAAATCGAAAAAAAAATTCCTTACTTGAAAGAATTTTAAAAAAAAAGAGATAAGATAAAGAACAAGATATAAGTATCAAATGCCACAGAAATCAAAGATTCATAAGAACCCTTATTTTATTTGAGTGTGAAACGATTTAACATAAAATAAAATTCAGCTGTTTGTACTTAAATTTACTCCCATGCGCAAAATAACATTTTTTTAATACAGAAAATAAATAGAAAGGAACTCTCATCCATACTTAACAATGATATGAGTTGAATGACCTGTTACAGAATATTGACTTATTGGGAAGCTTAAAAGATCAAAAGCCGAGGCTTTTGATATTAAATTACTCACTAAAAGGGTTTATATCGGGGATTAGTGAAAAATCTAATTATAGAAACGTGGCTTATACTGTTCGGTTAATGTTTTCTTTGAGTATTAATTCTATAAGATAAGATAAAATTTCCATCATTGAATCATTCATTCGAGGGAGGAGATCAATTTTATTGCTTGACAGAAATTTCAAACAAAATAATCGAAACTCAGAAAACTGAAATTTTTTTGTTATTTATCAAAAAAATTATAAAAAATATTTTTAAACATTTTCATCTCTGGTATTTAAAATTAAAAGAATTTTCCCTTATAATATTATTTTCAGAAGTTCAGAACATATTTCACTGAAATTAGAATCATGAATGTATTAGTTTGTATTATACAAAAAGCGTCATGCAAAAATCATGGTACGTGCGCATAATAGAGAGTACGATTCATCAGCGTGGAAAAATCTAAGAGACAGTACGAGTTGGAAAAGAATTTGGAGCTCATAGGGAGTATGATTCTTTCTTAATACTGCTTTCACATCTTTATACAGTATTTACAATGCAAATAAGGCAGTGCTTCTCAAACTTTCAATACTTGCGACCCAATATTCGATCATAATTTTCATCGCCCCCCCTCCTTCCATACAAATAACAATGCAGGAATTCAATAATACTATATTTGGACGCTAAAGCTACAATACGACATTAAACTCTTAAGGGCCATTGGTGTATATATACGTCTCACTCAACCAGTGCGTTAAATTCCCCGAACATATATATACGTCTTTCCGAAGTATGATCTTTTCAGTGCAATGCTATCCATAAAATTATTCCGAAGGCTTTGAAAAGCAAAAAAAGGACCTTGACAGTGTTTGTGAAGGGTTTATTTTCAGAGAATTCATTATTTATTCATTTTCTCTCCCCCCCCATACAACACATACACGCTCCTACGTGGAAAACGGAGGCATTGGGGATCGAATCGCGTAAATTTTAATCGGCTGTGAAGTGAAGGAATTATTTATAAACCATACAAATTATCAAAATAAGTGTTAATTTTTGTGTATAATTTTATATATGACAGAGCCGATGGAGTCTCATTGGTAATTATCAAACTTGTCCTTAACTTGGTATTGATACATCGATTATAAAATGCGTTGTGCAATACTGATACATTCATAAGTATATTATATTATAGTATAATTGTTAATTTTATTTTTACTATGACAGAATGCATTTTGTTTTTGTTTACTTTCAGTAAATTAATTTTCTTAAATAATATTTTGTTTCGGACTTTTCAATATGTTCGCGCCCCCTCGTAGAGTTATCATGCCCCCTTACAGGGGCATGCCTCACAGTTTGAGAAACTCTGAAATAAGGCAATTTGTGAATCCTTTTAGCAGTAGATTCCACTCCCCAGCTACATTATTTCCAGATTCTAGAAGGCTATGTGAGGGAAAGAAGCATATTTCAAATGTATCTGAGGCATTTCCTTTTGGATTAAAGTAAAAATCAGAGGTTGGAGAATCCATGTGTTGATTATTTTCCAGAAATTCGTTGGGGAGAGATAAACTTTGTGTGGATGAATTTTATCATTCATAAAAATAGAATGAAGCCAACTGTACCCCTGAAAGAGTAAATAAGTTTTAAGAATTCGCCTTTGTATCTTACGTCGACCACACACCCTCTGCCAAAGACTTTGTATGCTCAAGCGTTTTTTATTCGATATTGAAAAAAGTGTAGTAGGTCCCAGGTTCCTTACGGAGCGTCCATGATCTTTCATTAACCCGCGCGAAAAAAGCGACCTTAACTTCATGCATAGGGTATCTCATATCCAAGAGTGTTTACATTCTGTTTTTACCGTAAAATTTACATACAAAGAAGAACAAGGAAGAAAAGTCGGAAGTACAATATTTTTATTACACTTTTCACTCGTAAATTTAGTTTTTCTGTTATTTTTATTGGGGTATTCAGTACGTTGTTTATACACCCCTATAGTCTTCGTCGCGAGTGAGTGTGATGTTTTCACTGGTACTTAATTTTTTTTAAATTTCGTAGAAGCATTGCTTGCTGGTTTCTGCACTCTTCTGTGTAAATCCAAATCCAAAATCACTTCAGAAATCAGCATCTGGTTCAATGTTTAATAGGTGGTTTCGGACTACTTAACAAAATAATTTGCGCCATTTATTGTTACAACGTTCAACAACCTAAAAATATTGTCTTAGGCAAACGATTACATTTTATCGCCATTGAATATTAAATTTATAGCGATGATGTGGCCCTTTTATCACTAGACGATAATTGCTCCCCAGTTAAATTACCCGGATAGATTTCAGTAGAGGAATCATGCATGATATAATACTCTTCCTCATTATCCCCGCAAAGAGTCTTTCTTGATCCGAAAATACTGTTTACTATATCTATTAAATACAGTATCTATTAAATTACTTAAATATCACATTTCTTCATCACAACTACAATAATACGCCATTGCATAAGAAAGATTTTAAAGCGTGCTCGTGCATTTAGAGCTGTAACGTCGATTCACGTGCAGGGTATGACATACCCGAAGAGGCGTTATCCAAAAATATTCCTTTTAAAAATCACCTATAAGCTAAGGCTCTTCAAAGGATATGATCTTAAAGTCAACTAAACGAGAAACTATTCATTTTCCGAAGAAAGGTTTAGACGGAATCATGAAAAAAGGGCGGTGGGTGGGACATACCCTGCGCATGAAGTGCCGGGTTAAATAGATCTGGACTCAGTGGTGAGTAGAACTGTCTCCAATTGATCCCTGCTCCAATCCTAATGTCTTCAATGCCACACACATGCTTCTGTGTACATAAATGAGAGTGAGAAGAAGAACCTTCTTGAAAATAGATCTCTCTCTCTCTCTCATGTAGCTTTCTGGAAACAGTAATCCTTGGAACTTGGGTTCCTGTAGTCGCATAAAATTTCCAAGACAGCCGAGGAGCATTTACATTCCCATTACACCTCGATATTAGCTATGAAACTTGAGTCCCACTCTAAAGCAAGGTGGGGGTTATTGGCGGAAATTACTTGAACCACGATCAAATCACTCGAATATATGTCCCTCTTTGATGTTAGTGGCAGGAATGGTAGCACGGTTACGGTTACACCACAGTAATGGTTACACTAGCTGATTTGTCATCTACTATCCGGTATTATCAAATAAATGACATGAACAATTCATGTTGATGACCGACGGACAAATGACTCAGAGAATAGGCTATGTACTTTTGGTGGCTATTGCATCTATTGCCATTACTTTCAAGCATCAGCAAATGCATTTATTGCGAAACTGAAATTGATCTATCTAGAATCTCTCTGGCTGGAATATAGAAATTGTTTCAACGCAGAGTCTTGCTCCCCAAGGACCCACAGAAACATCTAGGACAATGATGCAATAATAATCTAGCTACCGCTCATAACGTAGCTCAAAAACGAGAGTTGTAAGGGTCGTCATTTCATTTGATAGTCAAACCTCTTTTGTTGTCATTTGAGACACTTTTGAATGGCGCTGCTCGACGACGATATTCTCTCGTTCCTTTTTTGGGCGATATGTCAGCAGAAGTGGATTTAACAACGGGAGCGTTGGGTTAAGCTTTGAAGGGCCCCACAAAAACCTCAATTGTACAGTATCTTCAGCTAAAATTCTCTTTAATTAAAAACTGTGGTAAAATGTGGCAATGTATTTGAAAATATATTAATGTAACTTATATTTTTAATATCTTTATATTTTTAGGTGCCCCCAATACTTTCTTTTACACCCAGGCCTCAACCGATCTATCTTCAGCTCCAAATAGAGCTTACATTTGAAATATATAGTGTTTGATCACACATTTAATATCTAGATGTCTCTATTTATTGTTTTTGTGTTGACAAAGGATATATATATATATAATTTTTTTAAATTTGTCTTAGATGCTAATCAAAAGTACCACATTTATTACTTTTTATATTATTATTTAGAATTGAATATAAAACCTGCGGCTTTTATGACTATTTCAGTGAAACATAACTCGGATTTTTTTTCACATTGACTTGAGTGCTTGAGGACTAGTTTTGAATAATTCAAATTTATTCTGTGTAAGATGTAAATTAATTTGAATGATTAAAATTCCTTCAGAATATTTTAAATCACATTAATTTCATTAATTAAAATTCACGTATACATAAAAAAATGAAGAGGGATTATTTTTCGCTTAAATGTCCTTTTATCAAGTATTCAAAAATCATAAGAAAAATCTTGCTCTTTGAAACCTTGGAAGATGCTCGACTTTCATACTGTTTCGTTAGGAAAACTCTAGCTTCTCACGTAAAAAATAGCGACGAAATACAATTCGAGTACTTGGTAGCAAGCTTCTATTCTCGTTTTATCAGTGGCATACCGTACACCACCACAATCTCCGCATTACGGAGGAGGAAGGGACAGGATTCTAAAAGGCCCAAAGCCTGATTTTTTGCTTTTGCAATCCCTTGTAAAATCCAGTTTTGTGCCCAAAACCTGACTTTGAAAGGACGCCCTATTTCTCCGTAATGCCACTGTCATTTATATAGTGCGTATGAGAGGTGCACTGTTATCACACATAATTTCTACGTGTCCTCTCTGAAATGATAATCGTTTACATGTCTTATTAAAGTATTGGTGCGAATTTCATATTCATTGGATACTTCCATCATGGATTCTCAGCATTATAAATAAAGGATTTTTAAAACGATGCAACTGGAATATAAGAATTCGTTCTTAAATATTCAAATTTATATACTTTACTTTTTATATTTTCAGAGGTATACATTTTAATGGAAACAATCAAGGTATTGCTAACTTGGATACCATTTGCACTGCCAATGCTGTTGGATTAACAAAGGTAAGGGGCTACAAATTTTATATGCAGTAAAAACAAATAATTTGTAATAAAATCAATGCTGAATGGGCTGTTTTATCCGTATCTTTCAGTAAAGATTTATTACTAGAAAAGATCCAGTAAAGATTTACCAGATTTATATAACTTCTCTCAAACGCTTATGTGAGCTCTTAATGCTTAACTTTTTTTTTCAGAAAACTCAAATGTTAAAATTTATTTGAAAATTTTCAAAGCAACTGTTTTGTGTGTGTAAAGTTTTATTATCATAAATTATAACATGTAAGAACTCAAAGAAAAAGATGAAAATTTAAATCGCTTTACTATTTTAACCAATGGAAACTACTCAAAATTATTCTGATTTCATGAAAATATAAAGAAATGAACAGCTAATTTGTATATGTGAGAATTATATATATATAAAGAAATAGTGTCTTCGGTTCTGTAAAACAATGCAAATTCATATCTTTAAGTATGTAAAAAAAAAAATTTATGTATTTAAAATCTAGATAAGTGCGTGTTAGATTATGTACATATTATGTATAAACTCATTCAGGAGGAGTTTCTAAATATTATTTAGATGATGAACAAAAATTTTCTCTCTTTCTATGAACATAAAATTACTGGATTTTATAATTAGAAATATTCGTAAGTTCACTGTACATCATTGAATTTATTAAAAATTGTATAAAAATATATATGTGGAATACATATATTTATGTTCAAACAGCTGTAAGTTGTTTCTTATAAAATATTTTAATAAAATTACTCATAATTTTCTTTCATCTATAGACGATAATGATCATGCATTAATAATTAATTAGCATAAAAAATTCGGACATTCGTAATAGTGTTCATTATTATTAATAATAAAACATTAAAAATTAGTTCATACAAAATATTTGTATATATTTTATAAATTAAATAAAGCCATAAAAATTAAAAATGTTTTAATATATTCAAACATCACGTTTAAAGCTCTGTTCTATTTACCAACAGTTTTAAAAATATTATTTTAACGATATCAAATTAAAAATGGAATTGGTAAAAATTTAAAATTAATTCTCATCAATATTTAACCTATGGGACAACTCATGTTACAGATGCTGCGTAATCCCTACAAAATAGAATTTTAAGCACATCTTCCCTATCTGATGGGGTAACTCAAATCGTTAAAGCCGAAGTAATTAATTATTTTGTTCGGAACAGTGGCAACGATAAATCTTGTTCCGATTTATTTTATTCAATCGATTGCTAGATGTTACGTTATCGTCTGATTTTATGTTGTTTTTCTAATGGCTTTATAATTTACGTGTTTTGTTGTAAATAAAAGGATGAAAGTAAAATTCGTAATTCCTGTTTAGAATTGAACAACACGGGTCTTGCAATAAGGAAATATATTATAAAAACCTAGCACTTATTTTCATTTATCACACAAGGAAGCAATTTTTATCTTTGTAATAAATTCTTTACTCAAATACCTCAATAAACTCAGAATATTATTTCAAGTACTCTAAGCTAAATTTTTAATTTTAAATTACCAAGAATTTTAAAATACACTTTGAATAACTTAGGTTAAGTTCAGCTGATAAATAAAGTAATGTTGAAATTTTGTTCTAAAAAATAGCATGATCTTCTTTTCGAATTATTTTAATTTACTTTATTTAAAAGCATAACATAAAAAATTCAGAAGTTCAGTGTATAATCATTGCAATTGTTAGTATAGATTGTCGTGAATCAATAGAACTGAAAGTTTTTCGAAACGAAAAAACTTAGCTTATTTTAGAAGATGGGCTTTTAATGCAACCATCATTGTCTAATGATAATAATGACTTCATGCAATGTTAAGAAATAGGACCCCCACAAGCAGATTGCTTTAACTGATAGAAAAATTATCGTTGTTAAAATCATATTCTGATTTCGTTTATCGTATAAGGAATAGTATAATACTTTTCTCATTTTTAACTGAGTTAATTAATTTTTCTGGTGTAAAATATATTTCATATTTCATCATCTATACTGTAAAGCTAAATAGAATTTGGGTTTTACTTTTTTAAAGACAAAAAATGTATATGTAGAAAACGTTTCTAAATTTTTTTTTAAAAAAAAATGTTTTTAAAAATTGTAATATAAGTGCTACAACATTATTTATATGAAAATTGGAGTATTCTCTTTGCCTGAAAACTTGGTTCGGAGTTTGGTTCAGGCTATTCGTCAAAAAACTCTTAAATATGGGATTAAAATTCAGAACACTTTGGTAGATATAAGAATATTCAAACTTTCCATATTTTTTTATTTCATCTTTGAACAGAATGTAACCGTTTTAATATATTCATTTATGCATGAATCAATCAATTTATTCTGTAAAAAGTATAATATTTTATGCGTTTTATACTTCAACCCTTAAACTCAAAGGTGTTAGGCATTTTTTACAAAATTTCCTATTTTGAAGTAAGAAGGTTTAAACAAAATTTTTCTAAATTTTAAAGGTACAATATGATAATAAGGTACGTGCATCTCAAAATAATGTGAATTTAGATCATTAGTGAAATATTTTCACTTCTAAAAACTTTGCTTCGAGTTTAAGGCGATATGGTACCATCTCCACAATTTTTTTTTATTTTTAATATTTGATATTTGGTTTTAATTATATTTCATAAAGGTTAACATTTAATAATAATTCCATACAAAAAATTTTTAATTTGTTGCAAAATGTTTGTAAAATTTAAATTTTTGTAGCTTTTTTAAGCATTTTTTAAATTCCTAAGGCTTTTTTAAATATGTCTCTTTTCTTTCAAAATTTTTTTTCTTAATACCTTATAATATATTACTTAAAACTGTGCATGATTTTTTTCTGCTGCTGCTCTTTAATTTATTATTAATTTTTTTATAGTTTAACTTCCCAAAATTCCCAAAAAAACACTAATTTTTATTTTGAAAATTTTTAGAAAAAGTACTAAACATGTTAGAACTAGTTCCAAGCACAGTTTTACAAAATATACATTTCAGAACATGTATAAAATTTTTTAAACCCATACTTAAATTATCAAAAAAGCCTTAGGGTTTTGAATAACAGTATATGTACAAAAATTCAACATGGAGAAATATGAGTTTGAAGTTTTCATTCCATGAATAGCATGATATAATATTCATCGAATAGTCTGAAACATTCACAAAATGTTAATTAGCTTATTTAAAATTACTTACCATAAAAAATTGCACAAATGTAGAACGATTAAACAGTATACTGCCATAATGAATATATAGAAAAAAACGAATGAAAGATCAATATTTCATAAAACTTTATCTTAATAATTATAAAAAAAAATAAATACACACACTTTAGAGCGAATTCCATGCTCAGAGCTAATGCACAGCATGTACAAAAGATGTTTATGTCTTTACCTTTTATTTCCATGATTTTAAAAGCCTTTACATGTTAAATATTGTACACGAATAAAAGCAAAATCAAATAATAATTTATAGGTAAAATACATCAAAATATAAGAACTTTATGTGTGCATTTGTTTAAATAAACATCTTAAAATATTTTAATAAGAAAAGTGTTGAATCTCACACACATGGGATATATATATATCACCAAAAACAAATATATAAAAATGGGAGAATTTTTCTATTCTTGCGAATTTGATTTTTAATTATTTGAGTTATCAAAATGGGATTTAGTATTTGTGCTTTGGGAGAATCCGTTTTGAAGTTTTTATTTCATTCATAATAATATCATAAAAAGCACGTACAACTTTTAAATCTTGACCAAATCCATTTGATCTTCCCAGTAAATAATTCACAAACTAGAATTTTTGCATGAATTGCACAATTCTTTCTTAAAATGATTTATTACTGCATATATAATGTCAGTCTCATTGATGCACATTAGAAAAATAAAATTAATTCATTTTTTGTCAGGCTCTTTTCTAGCAGATAATCTGAAATGTAGGCGTGGTAGTTTCTGTTTAGCATCAAACATTGCTCCATTACTTAATGAAAAATGCAGGTAAAGCTTTGAAATTTTGCAGGCATATTTATAAAGATTCGGTGTATCAAATAAGTCAATAAAATTTTTTGACAGTTTAATGATTTTTAGGGTACCATATCGCCTTAAGATACGTTTTTTAACGCTTAGAGTGGCTGTGTTCGCTTCGTATCAGAAAACACTACTAAAACCCGGAATATATTTTCAGATAGAAAATTGTCTCAAAAGTCAAAGTTTGTGTAGTTATCCTTTGTAACCGGTTATAACGACATTCCTTACAGTTTAGATATATATAATAAATAAAAAACTTTGCATTTGACATATATATAAAATGAAAAGAATCCTGTAGGCGTTATAAAGTATAGCAGATGGTGTATAAAATATTTCAGAAAAAAATGGATTGATTTTAAATAGAAATAAATAGCTAAGTTTAGTAGTATCTTCTTTAGATAGAAAAAAATCAAACTATAATATTTTTTCAGGGCCTTTCACGTGATATTTATTTTTAAAAAGCTATTACAATATATACATCACTTACATTACTGTCAGTACAATATGCGAAAATTACGATAATAAATCTTATGCAAGTAAAATACGAGTGCGTTTAGATTAATATTACAAATAAAAATAAGTTAACTGAACAACAAAGAGGATTATGATGTCTTCTAAATCATTTAAGCATCTAATAGTTTGACCCTCAAATTCTCAGAAATGATGAATATAATATTTGCATATGTTGAATATAGCATTTAAAAAAAAATACGGTAGAATTTTTTCCTCATATTTTTAGAGAAAATATGAGAGTGGAATTCTTCCAGGCATGATTTGGGACGCAGAAATCCTTATAATTGCATACTTATAGTAAATATCTTTAACATTTGAAAAAATATAGTGGACTTCTAATAGACATTTTGAAGGTATAACAAATATCTATGGAAGGCATAAGCATCGGTTAAATTGAAGTTTTTTAAAAATACTGTATACCTTATCTTCATGCGAAATGATTGGAAACTTTAGTTTGAAAAAAATAAATGTTACTCTTAATTTAAAAATTTGTTCTAAAAAACTGTAAATCTAAGAAAACTTCAACAAAAAAAAAAACAGTTACGAGATAATGAATGATTTTTTAACAGGTTGAGGATGTTTTTCAACCTCATTCTACATCCATCATTATTTCTCACTTGATAGGACACAACCTTGGTATGGAGCATGATCAATCAAGTAAGTTTACGAAAATAATTGCAATTATGTTTTTGGTATAAAACTAAATCTTACTTTAACAAGAATTTCTGGTTTTTTTTTTTTTTTTTTTTTTTTTTTTTTTTTTTTTTTTTTTTTTTTTTTTTTTTTTTTTACTGAACATGCTTATACTTTATAAGAAAATTAAAGGTTTTCTAATATTTGATTAACCGAAATAAGTTATTATAATGCGTGATTTTTACATTCTACGAGGGATGATCAGAAAAAAAGTTACAAGCCGCAGCATTTGAAAACTACAAATTGTACAGAAATTTTATTTCCTCAGAATGGAGACAAATGGCATTACTTGTCATACAGCTGGTTTGTGGGTAGGTAGTGAAAGTTCCTAGTCGCTTCAGGAATATTGAAATGGAAAGAGCTTAGGATATTGGTCTCGTTTGGAAGTGCAAGCCATGATTCTATTTTTATGGGCAAAGAATGTGTCCACATTTGACTTTCACAGTCAAATCGTGGGAGTTTATGGTGAAGAAGCAATGATCAGACAATATGCAGTGAAATGATGTCACTCTTTTCAATCAAGCCGACAGGATGTCGAAAACCGAATTATGGCAGGGAGCGGCTGGCCAAGTTCTTCAACGACAGAAATCAACACGGAATGAATTGAAGAAAAGATTCAAAATGTTTGAGGGGTGAAAATCTCATCGGAGCGGTAGTGTGCAGCTTATTGTTTCTGATGTGCTGCGAAATTCCAAGACATTGCTGTGAAAACATCCCCCGAGACCTGGCTCAATGTGAACAGGGACCTGATTTCTACCAAGACGGATTTTACAAGTTGGTTCTACATTCTGATAAATGCCTAAATAGACTTGGTGATTATGTCGAAATGCGATAGCACGTACGTCTGTTAATTCCCCTTTGAATTTTCTGTCTGTTGTTAATAAATATTTCCTTATTCGATTTGTAACCTTTTTTTCTGATCACCCCTCGTATAACTGCTAGAATATTTGTATATTTTTGTATTATTAACATTTTATTTGTGTGGCAACAGCAAAATTTGAACTATATGAATTTATACACCTGGCATCTTAGTGTGTGAGAGTGAATGAAGGAATCTTGTGATCTTTGGATCTACGTATTCTAGTAATGCTAAGAGATGCTGTTGATACTGTGTTATGATCCTATGGAACCCTCTTCGTTAGTGACCTTACTCTTTTCAATGTTAAAATAAAGATAAATGTCAACTTCTCAAGGCATGTTTATGATTTTCTGTCACACACCACCATCAAGTCCGTACAATAATCTTTTAATTTTGATTTGTAAAATAGTTAATAAACCAGCAGAGGTGTAGATACCGCCGTATCAATGATACGGGACCCTCAAGCTACAGAATTCCCTACATGTGTAGCTACAGTACCACTAACAGGGCTTTCATTTATATAAAAAGGGCTTAAGGAGTTTTGATAATTGGCCCCCTGAGAACTAGCTACGCCAGTGCAAACCTGTAAAACATAAGCCTGTTTTTAGATTACTTAATAACATATATGTAAAGAAATTGATCTGAACTTTTTGAGGATGTTTATTAAATATTTAGATCATATTTCTATATTTTGATGATGTAACTTCACCGAAGAACATGTAATCAAATACGCATACGTCATCCAAACAGTTATTGTAACAAAATTCGGGTATTATAACAAAAAGAGAGAGGGTTTACATTTGCATTAGTATCATATAGA
This sequence comes from Trichonephila clavata, assembly GCA_019973975.1. Lineage (NCBI taxonomy): Eukaryota > Metazoa > Arthropoda > Arachnida > Araneae > Nephilidae > Trichonephila > Trichonephila clavata. Next base: position 4,169 of record BMAO01001816.1, on the reverse strand, counting down.
AATTAATGCTAGGTCAAGAAGGTAATAAGAAAAATTTTGAAAGGTGATTGCAATATATTTTAGAAAAATATAAATATAAATTTTTGTGTAATCTTTTTACAAATGTTTAATACACCCCTGTTGTTTCATGTGCTTTTCTGTTTATTTTCAATTATTACTTTATTTTGTCCATGAAAACTAACATAACTAGTATATAAGCCATGTAAAGTGGTTCCCAGAAGAGATCAAACACTTTCGAAAACCAATGAAATAGTTCTCTATCTTATAAATAGTAAATACCTCGACTTACTCTACCCCGATTTTACGCGAACCTAGAGTTTCGCTATTTTCAAAACTTCGCCGATTCGTCATTTGTTTGAGGAAGAAAAAAAAAAATTGGTAAAATTAGCTGAAATAAGATAATGTGATCGAAGAAGTTGTCGATTTTGCCAGGCAAATAAATTTAGAATTGGATAATGATGATGTTCAGGGACTCCCACAAATCAGGAGCTGACAATTGATGGGCTCCTAGAAATGCTAATGAGCAAGAGCAAGACATTGAAGAACTTGAGTCTTTAGACCCAGTTCACCAGAAGATAGAATGACGGTTGGGAATTAAAAGAAGGTTTCAGTTTTGATTGAAAAAGAGAGAGTTACAAATTCTAGAAAATATAATCTCCAACTAAGAGCGCGTTTTTTCAACATAGCAAGAAATAAAAAATTATATTAGCATGCTACGAGGAAACTTTGCGGGAGGAAAAAAAATCTTTGAACCGACTAACTACTTTATTTTAGATTTTATACAACCTTCTACATCAAAATAACTTCGGTTTGCGATTTTCTATTTGTATTATCTAAGATTTCACTAAGCATTTTTTCTATGTTCTTATTTTCTTTCTTCTCTGACTCCAACTAAAAATAATTTATATACGAGGGTTGGAACTTAAACAGTGGCAACACTGCTGTAAAAACGCTACAAAACCAAAGAATGTCGTGTATACCATATGTGAGCGCTGCTACATACCTACTTTACCTTTCAGCAAAAAGACTCGTCCTTCCTACGTCACGCGCATTCGGAGTGACTCGAAGAACTAATCCTCGTATTAGCTTGCGGTCTAAAGTAAGTGTTGTCAGGATGTTCTCAAAACAAGAACAACGAAATTGGATAAAATTGAATGTGCCAGAGGGCTGTACAGCACAACAATGTCATCTAGGGCTTCAAGTGAGTGAGTGAGTGAGTGAGTGAATATTAACGTCCCACTGTTCAGCTACACGAGGGCTTTTGGGGACGGTCCGCGTAATTTTGAACCATGGTCAAGTGACGCGGACAACACCTGAGCTGGCACCCCCCCCCTCTCCTAACTACTACACCACACCAACGGGAGGACGTTTGAGCTCTCGACAGATTTAACGTGATTCGCTCCCCTACACGGCAGGTCTTTAGTGTGCTGGATCGAACTCGTGACACGCTAGCCATGATCCGATGCCTAGACCACTCGGCTACCGCGGCCACCTAGGGCTTCAAGAAGCTTTGGGGGAATCTTGTATTGCCTTACAGAACTGTAACAAGATGGGTAAAAACATTCAATGAAGGTCGTCAAAATGTGGCAGACATGCACCGGCCAGGTCGTTCTAGTGTCTGCAAAGCAGAAGTGCATGCTGTTTCCGCACTAGTGGACAGTGATCGACCCATAGATATAAGTACTTGTAACTCAATTCCTAAGAGGAAGGAACACTTCACGGCATTCTTTTCAAAACTGTTCCAGAGATTTTTGTTGCAGTAGACCGGTCCATTCTAACTATCAACAGAACAGGCGCTGCTACAGGTGTTCTGCGATTTCCTCATCGTTGGAAACGGGTTATACACAATGCTGGTGACTATATTGAAGCTTTGTAAGACATGGTGACATGTTCCATGTCAATAAATTGTTGCTACTATTAAAGTTCCAACCCTCGTATATTAATATGCTAAATCATACCCCGACTTACGCGAATTCGACTAACGTGGTTATCACTCAGTCCCACCTATGGCGTAAGTACGAAGTATTACTGTAATTTGATACATCCTAATGGGAATTTCTTAATAATATTTAATCCTGTTCTTATTAAAATAACAAAAAAAAAGTATTTTGAAAACAAAGTGGAACTTACTTTTTCGAAAATAAAAAAGTCATCATAAAAATATTCTAAGAAAAGTAGTCGGAAATTTTTTTGAAAAAAAAAAAACCACAAAACGAGAAATATTGCAATAGTTTGAAAATTTAGTACTTAGTAAGGTACTTTTGAACATCCACAACTATTTTTAAACTTCTGGACATAAAATCCACCAGTTATTTAAAAAAAATTCTGCATTGATGCTCCTCTGTTCTTTGCTGATCAACTATTTTAGCTCATTTTTTTGCTTTTCACATGTATTATTATTTTACATAAACTCCCCTTTTCTTCAAATATGTCCAAATGGGTGTAACTCCTGTGATTAGAATGATGGTTTTCCGAACTACCAAGCAGTTATAAAAAAAACTAGAGGCTTCTATCATAAAAATAGAAAAAAATAAAATTTTTAGCATAAAATATATACTTTAAAAATGTTATAGTAAAATTTTCAAGAAAAAAATATGTATTTAAATAATAAACTTTCTAACTGCATATGAAAGATATTGTTATTTGCTTTTACAGATTGCGATTGCTCCAAAGGCCCTCCCTGCATTATGACAAACACTATTCCGTAAGTATTGGAAGCATTTCTTATTTATTCTTAAATTTATTATTAAACTACAATAGGGCCTTCATGTGTCAAGTTTCTTTGTATCGAAAATCTTTGAAAATTTATTTTTTGTAAATCGAAGCTGTTTGTAAACAGATTTCAAAAGAAAATTGCTATTGAACAACATAAAAGAAATTGATTCATAGAATATTGTGCATGTCGAGTAAGCCAATATAATAATATAAGAGAAATATAGTTTTTATGGAAAAATTCAGATATTGGCTGCACGTCTTCTAAAACAGAGAAACAAAACCCCATGTAAACATAATATTTCGTGGCATATATGGAAGGGAATGAGCACTAAAGGATTTTGAAATTTTTCTCTACAAACTTCCTAGCCATTACCTTAATGTACTCTTTATAAACTTCCTGTAGTATATTTCTTAATAACATCTAAAGGATAATATATCGAAGTAAGAAGATTTTACAAACAGTTTTGGAAGGTATTTCAAACTACGAAATGTTTTCTAAATGTGTATAAATTTTCTGATTTTCTTCAGCATTGCATCAACATATTTCCCGGAAATAAGATCTGGTCTTATATTAATTTTTTCCTGCAAAAGAGACCCATTATGACTTATTTTCATGCGATGTTATTTTTTTCCTTGTGCACAGTAATACAGGGTATTCATGGTACAAAATTTAAAGGTAGATGCAGGACATTGTAACAATTTATTGTATAGGAATGTATGGGCGAAAGTGACGCAGTGAGGCGCAAAAAGGCGAGATAAAAGAAAAGAAAAATAGAGTTATGCATTGGTTGCGTTGCCAGTAGGGGGCAGTACATGTCTAGCCCCCGTTCAACATAATGCATCTCAGTAGAGGAAAGCGCCCTTCGCAGATGGGAGATTTTACGTATGCCGAAAAAGCAGACATGTTTTCCATGCTCAACCATGCAAACGGCAACGGCAGAGATGCGCTACGAATGTATCACGCGTAATTTCTTCATCGACGAATGCCAGATCACAGAATTTTTCACAATGAGTTACTTTCACAATTACGTGCTTACGAATCCAAAGATTGTGAGTTCTGCCCTGATCAGCTGCTTTAATATGTTATGCCGTCGTCCGTGTCTAAGCATAGGTTTACCATCATATACCATCATTACTAATTTAGTCAAAGTGCAGTAGTAGATTGATTCGGTTTATGTGATTGTGAGACTCGCACATCTATTCATTAAGGGTTACCTTTTAGACCAGTATTTAATAACCTATACTATATGATGTGTACTTAAAATGATCACAGGAGGAGAGGCACTTTTTGCATGGGAATCCAGTACCTCAAGAATTCTTAAAAAGTCACAGGATTTATGTTGTGAGCCTCCTAAAAATCAAGCTAGAGCTTAGTTTTCGCCTGGGTTTAATGTTTTACGATACTAGAGTTTACTTTTACTTCTCAAGCTTTCAATGCTTGAGACCCAATTTTC
>BMAO01001815.1:0-10798 GCA_019973975.1 Trichonephila clavata | reverse complement strand
AACTCAAAACAAAAGTATAATGATCCAATCAGATATCAAATATTCTTTAAAAAATCCCCATTATTTAAAAAGTAAACCTTCCAATTCATTAACCTTTTACACCCCAATGTTCCAATATTGGAGCATCAATTTTGAAATTTTCTAAAAAATTCAATTTTATTCGTATCGTTCCGTAAAAATTATTTTGAAGAGAAAAAATCTGGATTGATTTTTTGATATTGAAGTACCGTTGCTAAAGTAAATAGTATCTCTGAGAAAAAATTCTAAATTATGCATTTTTTTCTACTTTTGATTGGGTAAAATTCAAATTTAAAAAGTATTTTTATTATTCGGTAAAAATAATTAAAAATGATAATTTTAACTGTAGACTGCAAGATATCATAAAAATAAATTTTTTTTTTTACTATCGGTTTTGAAATTTCAATATTCCAAAAATGGAACATTGGCATGTAATGGTAAACTTTTTCACACAATGCAGTTATTATGTTTACAGTTCACAGAAGAGTGACAAAAGATTTATGAACACCAAAAATTATAGTATGTGTCGGAAGAAAATATTTATGACTTCACTTTCGTTTCGGCTCCCTCTCCAATCCCCCCCCCTTTTAAACCGTTTCTGGACAATCTCAAGTGAATTTCTCAGCTGCAGCAAAACTACACTTGATAGATATAGCGTATGTCTTATTTGGAGAGGAACGGCACGTAATAAGGTCTTATATTATTTTGTGTTTCATCAGTAAGTGAATATCCATTACACTGATAAGATGTCGCATTCAAAGCCATTCTGGACTGTAAAAAGGCTTGGAATATTTTTATACACAATCAGATGATGCAGAGACTGTTGATATTTGTCAGTTCCCCTAGAAGAAAGGGTGTTTGACTGATGAGGAAGATATCGATGAAGATACTTTTCAGTCTGTTCTACCAGTACATGTTTGTGGCAAAATCGAAATTTCTGCAAGCATAGACGATGATGAAATACATCATGCATGTCAGAAAAACATAACGAAAAATGCCTCGTGTGCGAAAAAAGATTGCTTGAGAAATGTTTTCCTAGCTATACATGGACAATAAAAATAGTTTAGGACATAAAAGAACACAAAAAACAATGTATTTTGTCTTTATTTCTAATTTTAAAGAATTTTGTTAAATCTGTATTTTTCTAGTTTTTTTTGCTTTATTATATATAGCTTTGAGAATTTTGATTGTGAAGGTTGTTTATTTCTTTGTCCTACTGATGTTTTCCTTTATTGTTTCTAATAAGTGATTGTAATTTTCTGAAATGTATAAATTCCTGTTTATAAACTATATTTTCAACTGAATCTGTTTTATTTTGTAATTATATTTTAAAGTTTATTTCAGATGTTCGCCAACAGGGGAACTATATTGGAACCTGCATTCAGTCATCTTGAGCCTTAAAACAATTAGAATTAGAGCCTAATGCTTTGAGTGAATCAATGTTAATTTTTGTTGTAACTCTCAACGTCTAGATGATAATTGCGTAAACAATATGAAACGGGATTATATTCCAATAATTTGTCTAATTGGGATAAATTTTTAGACTTTTTAATTAAAAGGAATCAAAACTTAGAAAATCTACAAAGAAATTCTTCACTGAAAAATATGAACGAATATACCAAGGCCATAGAAGAAAACCCTTTGCAGCGAACATGGTTCACGAAATCCAATTCCTCACTGATCTTAATGCGTGGTTCCACTATTCAGGCAAGGACAACCCAGAAAACTCCTCCCAATTGGAATTAGTGCTCTTTCAACCAACTCCAAGCGGTGGAACGGATCCTCGTTTCTGCGTCAAACTGACTTCTTGACCAAAAGACTAGATTAAGTGATCCAAAAAAAGGGTGTATTTATAGAAAATGAAAAAAACTAATCCAAAAAAGGACATTTCTTTTTGTTATTGACAGTGACTCAAAACAATTTCCTTGAAAACATTCATATTTTAGAACCAAAACTGCAAAGATAAAGGGACCCCTTACTTCACAAGAGGTAAGTCATGCTGAGAACTGGCTGATCCACTCATTGCATGAAGAAATGCGCAAATTGTTGGCGGTAAGCCTATTCCTATAAGAAGCAAATTAACTCCACTTAATGTTTTTCTTGACGAAAGCAACGTCATTAGAGTAGGAGGCAGACTTGCAAATTCAAATTTAAAAGGGAAGGCTAAACTCCCATGATTTAACCTAGTACAAACATCTTAACTGATATCATATTGAGCTACTATCATAAAAAATATTTGCATGCAGGACCCCACTCCCTTTTATATCTTGTTCATCAGAAATTCTGGCCACTCAATGGCAGATATAACTATTGTAGAATTATTCATGAATGTGTGATCTGTTTCAAAAATAAGCCATCACAATGAATCAAATTATGGCCAACCTACCAAGGGATTGTGTAACTATGAGTTATCCCTTTAATATCATGGGCATTGATTTTGCAGGCCCATTCTTCATTAAGTTTAAAATCAAAGAAAAGGTGCACTGAATAAAATTTATGTAGTAATATATGTACGTTTATTTACAAAAGCAATTCATTTAGATTTTGTGACAGATCTCGCATTCATAGGAAGTTTAAAATGTTTTTGGTATAAGAGGAAAGTGCGCAAAAATCACCACCTACAAGACTAAAACATTTGTTGGAAAAATGCCGGAATTAAAAAATTTTCATAATGATTAAATTACCTAATCAAACATTCACAGAATTTTTGACTAATGAATTTATAGAGGAATTTTATTCCACCAAGGTCCCCAAACCATGGAGGGCTATGGGAAGCAAAGTCATTTAAATCCCACTTAAAAAAGTTGTAGGGAATGCACATTTAATTCTTGAAGAATTCATCACAATACTTTGTGAAATTGAATCTGTGCTAAATTCCTGACTACTCATTGCTTTGACATAAAATTTCGATGATTTCAAAACACTGACCCCTGGATATTTCTTAGTACGCAGACCCCTAACTTCCATAGCTGAACTGCAAATAACTAATATAAACGAGAATCGGTTGTACAGATGGGGAAAAGTTAAAAAAATTACCCAACATATATAAGCTTTGGAGACGTGATTATTTAGATAATTTACAAGAATGTCACAAGTGGAAATTTAACAAAAAATGTTTCTGCTGGAACCTTAGTTTTAATCAAAGATTAAAATCTTCCCAGTATGAAATGGTTAAATAACTGAAGTATTTCCTGGCACTGATGGTAAAGTCTGAGTTGTGAACCTGCATGTACCAAACAGAAATATATTAAAAAGAACAGTCAGAAATCTTTGTATATTACCTGTATGAATATTTAGTTATTAGTAATTATCGTACATGTATAAATTAATTGTATTTCAGTATCACCAAATGTATTATGTATTTTGCATTTGTACTGTATAAATATTGTGTATCTACATTTAATAATTATGCATCCATTTTTGCTTTGTAAATATTGTGTATTTTGTATTTAAGTGTCGTAAATTGCATTATGTATTTATATTGAAATTTCATCTCAATGGCGGGGAATTCTGTTATGACCTGAATTTGCAGAGTGCCCTAGTAGTCTTTTGTTTACATTTTGTCAGTAAGCATGTAGTCTAACCACAGAGTATGATGCACCCAACCGTCGCTCAATAAACAAACATTTTAAAGAATTACAGTCCACACTCTTAGCTTGAGTAGATAAGTTATACATAACTCAGTCTGCTCATTAACTGTTTAATATACATTTATAGAACTATCACACCTTTTGTGGTCATAGTTAAAGCTATCCTACCCCACCCACATATGTTGTAATAAATGACCATGAATATTTAAACCAGTTATTTTACCTAGGGATTCTTTTTAAATTTAGTTTTAAATTGCTCTTTTACATAAACTAATAGACTATGTAAATTTTTTCACCAACATAAAAATAAATTTTTAATAACTATGACTAATACATTCACTTATTAACATGTTTCACGATTCCCACTAAAAATATTTGTTTCGAGGAATGTAATGTACACAACAGACTAAATATATTTTAATGCAGTGTATATAATTTTTACAATAAATAAAAATAATTCCTATTAAAGTATTCAAGCATAAACAATCACCAACCTTCCAGTCATCTGCTGTATTTCTAAGAAATGTAACACCTTCATCAACACGCCCCTCCATTTCAAAAACATGAGCCAAAGCATGTGTGGACCAAGCATCTTTAGAATTTATTTCTAAACCCTGTAACAAAGCATAAACTATTACGATGCACACACTATTACATTTTGGAAAGTAAAACAATGCAAAAAAAATTAAAATTCAAACTTACTAGTAAAAAGCTTGTTAATTTAAAATTGTACAAAAGATCCATTTCTTCAATATTAATTTCAGTTTTAGTGTGTACAGTTGAACCCCCATTTAACAAAGTCTATATGTCCGAAATGAAGTTCATTAGTAAAAAATTTGTTAAAACAGATTCCTTGTGAAATGTTTTTCATTTCTGGAAAAGTTCGCAAAATAGAAGTAGGATAGTATATATGTAAGTAATTCACTTGAATTTCATCCTAAACAATTTAATTTGTAATGATCCTGACCCTTCAGGACTGATGCTACAGTTAATTATTTACACACAACTGCCTAACAAGATATAATCGCTATTTTATCTCTCGAGAATTAAACCATAGTTTATTTAAAGTAATTGCATTTAAGACATTGCACGATATCTTTCCACCAATCACAAGATCCGTCCATGAAAATAACGTGAATTTAGAAACTTCCAGTTGCCACTCTGGATAAAAGCTCTTGTTTCCATGGAAAATTCGCCTGCTTCTTTGCCTCGTTAAGTAAAAAGCCACTCTTTGTAATTGTTAAGCCTGCTGCTGCTTTGTGTGTGTATCGTTCTTAACTTAGATTAATAAAATAGAACACCTGGCCCAAGAACATGCCTCCTCAATTCAAGACTTGAAAAACATATCACATAATCATGGAATAAATAATTAAAGCTTTACCATTTCACCGGTCATGATATATACATACACTGCCCTCGAAAAGTTTACAATACAACCTGCATTTAGTGTGATTTTAAAATGGATGAACAGAGAATCAAGAAACTTATGAAATGTAGACTCAACAGCTTTTTAATTATTGCAACATAGAAATTTGCATTAATTTCACACAAACAATTCATAACAAAAAACCATTCTTGGCACAAAAGTTATTTACTTAAGAAAGCTGCACATAAGTTTTATGTGTAAAAATGTCAAGGAAACATTAGGACACTGGCGTAGCTAGTCCTGAGAGGGCCCTGTATCAAAATTCGTTGCAGGTTCCTTAACATTTTAGGATGTTTTGCTAATACATGGATCCATGAATGAAGCGTGGGAGCCCCCTATCATTAATACAGTGGTAGCTACGCCACTGGATAATGAGTTATGATGAAAATTGTATCCTTCCCCAAATAGCAATGCATCAGAGGCACCAAAATTCCATATTGTCAATTAAATTGACAGGCATCGAAATTAGAAGTGAAGACCGGATGTGGAATAACTCATGCTCCAGTTCATGCAATGAACTTGAAGGAGGACTTGAAACATCAACCTGTCTACCAAGGTAGCCTCAAACATGCTTTATCGGATTCAAGTATGGAGATTTCACTCTGGTCATTATTTTCATTTCAAATCATGATAAACAAGATAGGCATCAGCAAAAAAAATTGGCGACGCTGTGCAGTATTATTCATCAGAATGAATTAGCACCAATCACAGTGGCATATAGGATGCTGTGACGTCGTCACAATGGAGAAAGCGCCTCTATTCATAAACATTTCCACAGCTGGAGAAAACGTGGTTTTAGCTGCATTGTGTTGTATCAGACAGCTGGACCTTCGGCGACGGTGTGTCTGGTGGACACTATGGACCGGGCATCGCTGCATTATTTTCTATTCATGGGCAGTGATTGTACGTCTTGAATGCTGGCGCCTCTGCAGGCGGCGGCGAGGTGTTTGAAGTGCCAGATGTCAGCCGGGCCCTTGTCGCCGGGAACCTTTGAGAGGGACCGGACCTTTGTCATCTCTGCACGAATGGATGACGTGCAAGACCGTTGGTGCCGGGTGCAAAACCCTGAAGTCGGCCAATGGGGATTGATGAGGGGCGTGGAGTGAACCCGCCCCTAGAGTTTAAAAGAGTGGACTTCGGAAAAAGAAGGAGACTCCTACGAGAGATACCCAAGAGAGAGGCCTGCTGACGAAGGAAGACTCCTCGAAAGACTCCTAATAGACTACGACGAGAGATTCCCGGAACTGAAGCCTGCTGACGGAGGAAGAGACTCCGGACAGACTCCTGAAGAACTGCTGATAGACTTCCACAAGAGATTTCCGTAACTGATCCCTGCGACGGAGGAGAGACTCCGGACAGACTCGAACTAGGCATTCTTTAATAATTAGCTTGGCGTACATTTTCAATGTTGTGCCAAGACGTTACAGGTAATTAAATTGGTGGCAGCGAGTGGGATTGGCATTTGGCAAATTAAATAAATGCCCGAATCCTTTTTTATTGAAAATAATTTTTGAGAAAAAAGAAATAACAAAGCGAAAATGTCAGCCGTGTGTGCGAGAAAAATAAAAGAACTTTAAACAACGCAAATTTCTCCTGAGTTCATGTGGTGTCTCCATCCTTATCGTTAAAGTGTGTTCCTGTTGCTGGAAAATTCCGGAGAGCCTGCTGTCCATTGTACTGTATGTGAATCGTGTTGGGTGAATCAACGAAAGAAACAAGCGGAGGAAAGCCGAAAACAGACCCTGATTTCCGTCGGCTGATTTTGAAGGAAGTCACGAGTATTCAGTGTGTGATTCCCGACCAGGTGTGTGCTGTGAATTCCCGTCCAGGTGTGCCATAGATTTTGGCAGTGATTCGAAACAGAAAGGTGAGTCTTTTCTTTGAGATTATACTCGGGGCAGCAATTGATTATTATTATTGTTATGATTAATGTATGTAAAATTTTGGTAGTAAAGAATTTACGTACTAGGTAAAGTTAGCAAACACTAGAAAGAGAGACTAGAAAGATTTTTAAAGTTTTGTATGATGTATAAATGTGCGATTTATTAGTATTGTTGTTTGTGAAATGTAGTTAAGTATATAGTAGTTATACTTGTTTCATTGGTACAGTTACTGTGTAGAGTACTGTATTGTTTTTAAGATTTGCGCACATTTGTGAAATATAGTTAAGTATATAGTAGTTATACTTGTTTCGTTGGTACAGTTACTGTGTGCAGAGTACTGTATTGTTTTTAAGATTTGCGCACATTTGTGAAATATAGTTAAGTATATAGTAGTTATACTTGTTTCGTTGGTACAGTTACTTGTGCAGAGTACTGTATTGTTTTTAAGATTTGCGCACATTTGTGAAATATAGTTAAGTATATAGTAGTTATACTTGTTTCGGGTACAGTTACTGTGTAGAGTACTGTATTGCTTTTAAGATTTGTGCGTTTTTGTCAAATATAGTTAAGTATACAGTAGTTATACTTGTTTTATTGGTACAGTTACTGTGGAGAGTACTGTTTTGTTTTTAGGATTTTTGTGAATTATAGTTAAGTCTAGGTCTAGTGTATTTCTAGTGTTCGTTGAGTTTTTGTATAATTTTTGTGACAATTAAGCTTAGTTTGGTTTTGTGTGTATTAGTGCATCATGGCGTACTTATTAAGGCAAAGAAAAGACGTATTGGTAGAAATGGCGAAAGAGTTGGGAGTCGAAGCCATAATACTTTACTAAGATAGAAATTAAGAATAGAATTTGTCAGAGTGAATACTATAATGAAGAATTAGCTAATTGTTTGTTAGAGGGTATTTTGGAAAAGCAAAAAACGGGAACGGGAACTTAAATAAAGGGGTTTGAAGAGCGTAAAACTAATGAGGGAACGAGAATTAGAGCGATTGAGAGCTGTACGCCGAGATAAGTTACAAAATCAGGAATCTCATCTAAAAGTAGAAGATAAAGTCGAGAATTGCGCACAGGAGAGTTATTTGTCAGGAAATCGGTCGAGGGAAGTTAGTGAACCGATTAAAAAGTGTAGGCCGGTAAGTAATCCGATGTTGATAGAAGTGAAAAAACCGCCATGCCTTCTGAAGTTAGAATTGAGATTTGTGACCCCCCCGGTGTGAAACGCACGTGTGTTAATCCCCCGTCCGAAGTGAGAGGGTAGAAAAAGAGAAGGATAAACTGTCTAGGCTTGAGAAAGGGAAAGAAGTCTATAATTTTGGAATTCGTGATTGTGAATGGAAGGTGGGGTCAAGGGCAGTTAAGGAGAGCGTTACAGCTGTGATGACGGTGGCACAGCCAGTAATAAATCATGAGGACATAGGGTAAGTTCTCGAGGATTGATAGTAGATACGGGTTTTACTATCCCTGCAACATTGAGTTGTGAAATTAAGAATGATGAAAAGGAGGCTAGTCAACTCTCAGTTGAAAGGGGGCGGGCCTAACAGTAGGTCATAAAAGTTTTCAAAACCCTACAATGGCTAGTATAAAAGCGGAACAGAGGAAAGGGAAGAAATTTACGCGTGCGCCGTTGTTAGGAAAGATGTCGGAGATAAATCAACAATGCGTTTGATTCCTCCAATTCAAAGGTATTGATAAGAATTGGTTAGGGGCTGGTAAATGACAAGTTCAGAATTTAATTACGAGATAGATTTACCCAGAAAAAGGGATCGTAGTGCAATTTATCGTGTAAATTTAGTAAAACTGTATCGTAGGAGGCCGGAATCGTAAATTTTGTTACAGAAAATAGCTCGGAGGGAATAGAGAAAGAAACCGAATTCACCTATCCGGTAAAGCTATTATGGATTCTGACTTTAGGGGTGTTTTAAGGGAAAGTCAACTGCACTTTAAATTACCGCCTGATAGAATTAACTATTTACGAATGGTCGTTGATAGAAAAAAAGAAAGGTTTCCTCCAGATCCAGGGACGATTTCTTTAATGCAGAGGGATAATCAGTTAATTAGAAAAACCTTTTAAAATTAAAACTAAACTTTTGGATATACCTGAGATTATTAATACTCTGGAGAGGAGTTTGGGTATCCTAGGGATGTGAGTGTAATCGAGATGGGGCAGTTCAATCGTACATTGTCCGCTGTTAAGTTTAGAGAAGTGAATCGATATCGTACCGTGTACTAAGTATAGGCGTTGAACCAGGTGACGCGAGCCAAGATTCATCTTTGTTAAAAAGAGAAGGTTTTGTAGAGAAAAAAGCAGGCCTCGTGGGTCATGGTACTGGATTGTGGAAGTGGTACTTTCGTCGTTCACTCATGCTGAGATATCAGAAGTATGCCGCATACGTAATGCCATTTGGCATTTACATTAGAAAAGGAGTTTTTAAGATCATATGCGCATCTTCTTATGGATGTAAATTAACTACTCAGGTTTTGGAACGGTTACCGCAGTTTGCTTTACGTCGATTGGTTATATAGACATCTTGGCGCAAATTTGGAAAAATCGTGTAAAGCAAATAGACTTGGTATTAGAAGGGTTGAGGAGTGTGAGATCGGAATTCATACCGACCAAAGGTAAATTAGAGCAGTGGGAAAGTTTCTTACGTGTACATAATAGAGATGTAGTGAGTTCATTTCGTGAGCTGAGGAAGTACGAGGTTAATTGTATTTTTAATGATAGTGCCATAATTACCCTTTACCCAACGTTGTAGTGGGAAAGATAATGAATTGTGGAATAACTTGTTATAAATATTGTGAGAAAGTGTGCAAAGTGCTAAGATGGAAATTTATATTTAATTGATGTTTTTAGCCCAAATAATTCAAATGTTTGTATTTACAGTTTTTTTTTTGTAATTTTAAAAATCATTTACTTTAATTAAGAAAGTTATATGGAAATGTCATTGGATTAACAGACTGGAATAAGCAGTCATTTAAAAATTTCCTACTAATTAATTTTACCTTTTTATTGTATTTTTGTGTCTATATTACTATATTACTGTATTGTGTGTATATGGTGGGAACAAAAATTTATGTGTTACTGAAAATCTTTTGTGTCTCTCAGCCAAGTGTAAGCACATAGATGTATAGTACAGTAGTTACGTGTGATTTAACGTATAGTAATATTAGTAAATGTTGCATTTAACTTATTCACTTAAAACTCAAATTTTTTAAGATAAGATGTAACATTAAGAAAAGAATCCAAGATCAGAAATTTAAATTTTTATTGTAAAGTGTGTAAAATGTTATGGAATTTTGGATTTACTTATAATCTTATTTTTGAGTTTTTATTTTATTATTGGATTGCTGTCCTAGTTGATCTCATTGTTAAGACATTCTTTTTTTGAGTCAGTCATAAGAACGGACCCAACATTGGACCAGAGCAGTCCAGTGAAATGGACGTTTTCAGGGGGAAGGAGTAGTGACATCGTCACAATGGAGTAGTCACCCCTATTCATTGGAGGCTCCACAGCGGGAGAAAACGTGATTTTAGCTGCATTGTGCTGTGCCGAACAGCTGGACCGTCGGCGACGGTGTGTCTGGGGGACACTATGGGCTAGGCATCGCTGCATTATTTCTATTCATGGGCAGTGATTGTACGTCTTAATGCTGGCGCTCTGCAGGCGGCGGTCGAGGTGTTTAAAGTGCCAGATGTCAGCCGGGCCCTTGTCGCGGTGAACCTTTGAGAGGGACCGGACCTTTGTCATCTCTGCACGAATGGATGATGTGCAAGACCGTTGGTGCCGGGTGCAAAACCCTGAAGTCGGCCAATGGGGATTGATGAGGGGCGTGGAGTGAACCCGCCCCTAGAGTTTAAAAGAGTGGACTTCGGAAA